>RYYW01000074.1:42293-54592 GCA_013621005.1 Aeschynomene evenia | reverse complement strand
AAGCTCAATACACTCAATTAGGACCAAAATAGGCTCATTACATCATCCTTTGGTTATCTACAACATCCAAGTGATTAAAATGAGCCATTGACCAAAGTAAGACCTAATGAAGCTCAATACACTCAATTAGGACAAAAATAGGCTCATTACATCATCCTTTGGTTATCTACAACATCCTAGTGACTAAAATGAGCCATTGACCAAAGTAAGACCTAATGAAGCTCAATACACTCAATTAGGACCAAAATAGGCTCATTACATCATCCTTTGGTTCTCTAACATCATAGTGACTAAAATGGAGCCATTGACCAAAGTAAGACCTAATGAAGCTCAATACACTCAATTAGGACCAAAATAGGCTCATTACATCATCCTTTGGTTATCTACAACATCCTAGTGACTAAAATTGAGCCATTGACCAAAGTAAGACCTAATGAAGCTCAATACACTCAATTAGGACCAAAATAGGCTCATTACATCATCCTTTGGTTATCTACAACATCCTAGTGACTAAACCATTGACCAAAGTAAGACCTAATGAAGCTCAATACACTCAATTAGGACCAAAATAGGCTCATTACATCATCCTTTGGTTATCTACAACATCCTAGTGACTAAAATGGAGCCATTGACCAAAGTAAGACCTAATGAAGCTCAATACACTCAATTAGGACCAAATAGGCTCATTACATCATCCTTTGGTTATCTACAACATCCTAGTGACTAAAATGGAGCCATTGACCAAAGTAAGACCTAATGAAGCTCAATACACTCAATTAGGACCAAAATAGGCTCATTACATCATCCTTTGGTTATCTACAACATCCTAGTGACTAAAATGGAGCCATTGACCAAAGTAAGACCTAATGAAGCTCAATACACTCAATTAGGACAAAATAGGCTCATTACACCATCCTTTGGTTATCTACAACATCCTAGTGACTAAAATGGATGAATTGACCAAAGTAAGACCTAATGAAGCTCAATACACTCAATTAGGACCAAAATAGGCTCATTACATCATCCTTTGGTTATCTACAACATCCTAGTGACTAAAATGGAGCCATTGACCAAAGTAAGACCAAATGAAGCTCAATACACTCAATTAGGACAAAAATAGGCTCATTACCATCATTTTTGGTTATCTACAACATCCTAGTGACTAAAATGGATGAATTGACAAAGTAAGACCTAATGAAGCTCAATACACTCAATTAGGACCAAAATAGGCTCATTACATCATCCTTTGGTTATCTACAACATCCTAGTGACTAAAATGGAGCCATTGACCAAAGTAAGACCTAATGAAGCTCAATACACTCAATTAGGACAAAAATAGGCTCATTACACCATCCTTGGTTATCTACAACATCCTAGTGACTAAAATGGATGAATTGACAAAGTAAGACCTAATGAAGCTCAATACACTCAATTAGGACCAAAATAGGCTCATTACATCATCCTTTGGTTATCTACAACTTCCAAGTGATTAAAATGGAGCCATTGACCAAAGTAAGACCTAATGAAGCTCAATACACTCAATTACGACCAAAATAGGCTCATTACATCATCCTTTGTTATCTACAACATCCTAGTGACTAAAATGGAGCCATTGACCAAAGTAAGACCTAATGAAGCTCAATACACTCAATTAGGACCAAAATAGGCTCATTACACCATCCTTTGGTTATCTACAACATCCTAGTGACTAAAATGGATGAATTGATCAAAGTAAGACCTAATGAAGCTCAATACACTCAATTAGGACCAAAATAGGCTCATTACATCATCCTTTGGTTATCTACAACATCCTAGTGACTAAAATGGAGCCATTGACCAAAGTAAGACCAATGAAGCTCAATACACTCAATTAGGACCAAAAAAGGCTCATTACATCATCCTTTGGTTACTACAAGTGACTAAAATTGATGAATTAACCAAAGTAAGACCAAATGAAGCTCAATACACTCAATTAGGACAAATAGGCTCATTACACCATCTTTGGTTATCTACAACATCCTAGTGACTAAAATGGATGATTGATCAAAGTAAGACCTAATGAAGCTCAATACACTCAATTAGGACCAAAATAGGCTCATTACATCATCCTTTGGTTATCTACAACATCCAAGTGATTAAAATGAGCCATTGACCAAAGTAAGACCTAATGAAGCTCAATACACTCAATTAGGACAAAAATAGGCTCATTACATCATCCTTTGGTTATCTACAACATCCTAGTGACTAAAATTGAGCCATTGACCAAAGTAAGACCTAATGAAGCTCAATACACTCAATTAGGACCAAAATAGGCTCATTACATCATCTTTGGTTATCTACAACATCATAGTGACTAAAATGGAGCATTGACCAAAGTAAGACCTAATGAAGCTCAATACACTCAATTAGGACCAAAATAGGCTCATTACATCATCCTTTGGTTATCTACAACATCCTAGTGACTAAAATTGAGCCATTGACCAAAGTAAGACTTAATGAAGCTCAATACACTCAATTAGGACCAAAATAGGCTCATTACATCATCCTTTGGTTATCTACAACATCCTAGTGACTAAAATGGAGCCATTGACCAAGTAAGACCTAATGAAGCTCAATACACTCAATTAGGACCAAAATAGGCTCATTACATCATCCTTTGGTTATCTACAACATCCTAGTGACTAAAATGGAGCCATTGACCAAAGTAAGACCTAATGAAGCTCAATACACTCAATTAGGACCAAAATAGGCTCATTACACCATCCTTTGGTTATCTACAACATCCTAGTGACTAAATTGGATGAATTGACAAAGTAAGACCTAATGAAGCTCAATACACTCAATTAGGACCAAAATAGGCTCATTACATCATCCTTTGGTTATCTACAACTTCCAAGTGATAAAATGGAGCCATTGACAAAGTAAACCTAATGAAGCTCAATACACTCAATTAGGACCAAAATAGGCTCATTACATCATCCTTTGGTGACTAAAATTGATGAATTAACAAAAGTAAGACCAATGAAGCTCAATACACTCAATTAGGACCAAAATAGGCTCATTACATCATCCTTTGGTTATCTACAACATCCAAGTGATTAAAATGAGCCATTGACCAAAGTAAGACCTAATGAAGCTCAATACACTCAATTAGGACAAAATAGGCATTACATCATCCTTTGGTTATCTACAACATCCTAGTGACTAAAATGAGCCATTGACCAAAGTAAGACCTAATGAAGCTCAATACACTCAATTAGGACCAAAATAGGCTCATTACATCATCCTTTGGTTATCTACAACATCATAGTGACTAAAATGGAGCCATTGACCAAAGTAAGACCTAATGAAGCTCAATACACTCAATTAGGACCAAAATAGGCTCATTACATCATCCTTTGGTTATCTACAACATCCTAGTGACTAAAATGAGCCATTGACCAAAGTAAGACCTAATGAAGCTCAATACACTCAATTAGGACCAAAATAGGCTCATTACATCATCCTTTGGTTATCTACAACATCATAGTGACTAAAATGAGCCATTGACCAAAGTAAGACCTAATGAAGCTCAATACACTCAATTAGGACCAAAATAGGCTCATTACATCATCCTTTGTTATCTACAACATCATAGTGACTAAAATGGAGCCATTGACCAAAGTAAGACCTAATGAAGCTCAATACACTCAATAAGGACCAAAATAGGCTCATTACATCATCCTTTGGTTATCTACAACATCCTAGTGACTAAAATGGAGCCATTGACCAAAGTAAGACCTAATGAAGCTCAATCCACTCAATTAGGACCAAAATAGGCTCATTACATCATCCTTTGGTTATCTACAACATCCTAGTGACTAAAATGGAGCCATTGACCAAAGTAAGACCTAATGAAGCTCAATACACTCAATTAGGACCAAAATAGGCTCATTACATTCTTTTGGTTATCTACAACATCCTAGTGACTAAAATGGATGATTGACCAAAGTAAGACCTAATGAAGCTCAATACACTCAATTAGGACCAAAATAGGCTCATTACATCATCCTTTGGTTATCTACAATCCTAGTGACTAAAATGGAGCCATTGACCAAAGTAAGACCAAATGAAGCTCAATACACTCAATTAGGACAAAAATAGGCTCATTACACCATCATTTGGTTATCTACAACATCCTAGTGACTAAAATGGATGAATTGATCAAAGTAAGACCTAATGAAGCTAAATACACTCAATTAGGACCAAAATAGGCCCATTACATCATCCTTTGGTTATCTACAACATCCTAGTGACTAAAATGGAGCCATTGACCAAAGTAAGACCTAATGAAGCTCAATACACTCAATTAGGACAAAAATAGGCTCATTACACCATCCTTGGTTATCTACAACATCCTAGTGACTAAAATGGATGAATTGTTCAAAGTAAGACCTAATGAAGCTCAATACACTCAATTAGGACCAAAATAGGCTCATTACATCATCCTTTGGTTATCTACAACTTCCAAGTGATTAAAATGGAGCCATTGACCAAAGTAAGACCTAATGAAGCTCAATACACTCACTTACGACCAAAATAGGCTCATTACATCATCCTTTCGTTATCTACAACATCCTAGTGACTAAAATGGAGCCATTGACCAAAGTAAGACCTAATGAAGCTCAATACACTCAATTAGGACCAAAATAGGCTCATTACACCATCCTTTGGTTATCTACAACATCCTAGTGACTAAAATGGATGAATTGATCAAAGTAAGACCTAATGAAGCTCAATACACTCAATTAGGACCAAAATAGGCTCATTACATCATCCTTTGGTTATCTAGAACATCCTAGTGACTAAAATGGAGCCATTGACCAAAGTAAGACCAAATGAAGCTCAATACACTCAATTAGGACCAAAAAGGCTCATTACATCATCCTTTGGTTACCTACACCTTTCTAGTGACTAAAATTGATGAATTAACCAAAGTAAGACCAAATGAAGCTCAATACACTCAATTAGGAGCAAATAGGCTCATTACACCATCTTTTGGTTATCTACAACATCCTAGTGACTAAAATGGATGAATTGATCAAAGTAAGACCTAATGAAGCTCAATACACTCAATTAGGACCAAAATAGGCTCATTACATCATCCTTTGGTTATCTACAACATCCAAGTGATTAAAATAGAGCCATTGACCAAAGTAAGACCTAATGAAGCTCAATACACTCAATTAGGACAAAAATAGGCTCATTACATCATCCTTTGGTTATCTACAACATCCTAGTGACTAAAATTGAGCCATTGACCAAAGTAAGACCTAATGAAGCTCAATACACTCAATTAGGACCAAAATAGGCTCATTACATCATCTTTGGTTATCTACAACATCAGTGACTAAAATGGAGCCATTGACCAAAGTAAGACCTAATGAGCTCAATACACTCAATTAGGACCAAAATAGGCTCATTACATCATCCTTTGGTTATCTACAACATCCTAGTGACTAAAATGAGCCATTGACCAAAGTAAGACTTAATGAAGCTCAATACACTCAATTAGGACCAAATAGGCTCATTACATCATCCTTTGGTTATCTACAACATCCTAGTGACTAAAATGGAGCCATTGACCAAAGTAAGACCTAATGAAGCTCAATACACTCAATTAGGACCAAAATAGGCTCATTACATCTTCCTTTGGTTATCTACAACATCCTAGTGACTAAAATGGAGCCATTGACCAAAGTAAGACCTAATGAAGCTCAATACACTCAATTAGGACCAAAATAGTCTCATTACGCCATCCTTTGGTTATCTACAACATCCTAGTGACTAAATTGGATGAATTGATCAAAGTAAGACCTAATGAAGCTCAATACACTCAATTAGGACCAAAAAGGCTCATTACATCATCCTTTGGTTATCTAGAACTTCCAAGTGATTAAAATGGAGCCATTGAACAAAGTAAAACCTAATGAAGCTCAATACACTCAATTAGGACCAAAATAGGCTCATTACATCATCCTTTGGTTACCTACACCTTTCTAGTGACTAAAATTGATGAATTAACAAAAGTAAGACCAAATGAAGCTCAATACACTCAATTAGGACCAAAATAGGCTCATTACATCATCCTTTGGTTATCTACAACATCCAAGTGATTAAAATAGAGCCATTGACCAAAGTAAGACCTAATGAAGCTCAATACACTCAATTAGGACAAAAATAGGTTCATTACATCATCCTTTGGTTATCTACAACATCCTAGTGACTAAAATTGAGCCATTGACCAAAGTAAGACCTAATGAAGCTCAATACACTCAATTAGGACCAAAATAGGCTCATTACATCATCCTTTGGTTATCTACAACATCCTAGTGACTAAAATGGAGCCATTGACCAAAGTAAGACCTAATGAAGCTCAATACACTCAATTAGGACCAAAATAGGCTCATTACATCATCCTTTGGTTATCTACAACATCCTAGTGACTAAAATGAGCCATTGACCAAAGTAAGACCTAATGAAGCTCAATACACTCAATTAGGACCAAAATAGGCTCATTACATCATCCTTTGGTTATCTACAACATCATAGTGACTAAAAGAGCCATTGACCAAAGTAAGACCTAATGAAGCTCAATACACTCAATTAGGACCAAAATAGGCTCATTACATCATCCTTATGTTATTTACAACATCATAGTGACTAAAATGGAGCCATTGACCAAAGTAAGACCTAATGAAGCTCAATACACTCAATAAGGACCAAAGTAGGCTCGTTACATCATCCTTTGGTTATCTACAACATCCTAGTGACTAAAATGGAGCCATTGACCAAAGTAAGACCTAATGAAGCTCAATCCACTCAATTAGGACCAAAATAGGCATTACATCATCCTTTGGTTATCTACAACATCCTAGTGACTAAAATGGAGCCATTGACTAAAGTAAGACCTAATGAAGCTCAATACACTCAATTAGGACGAAAATAGGCTCATTACACCATCTTTTGGTTATCTACAACATCCTAGTGACTAAAATGGATGAATTGACCAAAGTAAGACCTAATGAAGCTCAATACACTCAATTAGGACCAAAATAGGGTCATTACATCATCCTTTGGTTATCTACAACATCCTAGTGACTAAAATGGAGCAATTGACCAAAGTAAGACCAAATGAAGCTCAATACACTCAATTAGGACAAAAATAGGCTCATTACACCATCATTTGGTTATCTACAACATCCTAGTGACTAAAATGAATGAATTGATCAAAGTAAGACCTAATGAAGCTAAATACACTCAATTAGGACCAAAATAGGCCCATTACATCATCCTTTGGTTATCTACAACATCCTAGTGACTAAAATGGAGCCATTGACCAAAGTAAGACCTAATGAAGCTTAATACACTCAATTAGGACAAAAATAGGCTCATTACACCATCCATTGGTTATCTACAACATCCTAGTGACTAAAATGGATGAATTGTTCAAAGTAAGACCTAATGAAGCTCAATACACTCAATTAGGACCAAAATAGGCTCATTACATTATCCTTTGGTTATCTACAACTTCCAAGTGATTAAAATGGAGCCATTGACCAAAGTAAGACCTAATGAAGCTCAATACACTCACTTACGACCAAAATAGGCTCATTACATCATCCTTTCGTTATCTACAACATCCTAGTGACTAAAATGGAGCCATTGACCAAAGTAAGACCTAATGAAGCTCAATACACTCAATTAGGACCAAAATAGGCTCATTACACCATCCTTTGGTTATCTACAACATCCTAGTGACTAAAATGGATGAATTGATCAAAGTAAGACCTAATGAAGCTCAATGCACTCAATTAGGACCAAAAGGCTCATTACATCATCCTTTTGGTTATCTAGAACATCCTAGTGACTAAAATGGAGCCATTGACCAAAGTAAGACCAATGAAGCTCAATACTCTCAATTAGGACCAAAAAAGGGCTCATTACATCATCCTTTGGTTACCTACACCTTTCTAGTGACTAAAATTGATGAATTAACCAAGTAAGACCAAATGAAGCTCAATACACTCAATTAGGAGCAAATAGGCTCATTACACCATCTTTTGGTTATCTACAACATCCTAGTGACTAAAATGGATGAATTGATCAAAGTAAGACCTAATGAAGCTCAATACACTCAATTAGGACCAAAATTGGCTCATTACATCATCCTTTGGTTATCTTACAACATCCAAGTGATTAAAATAGAGCCATTGACCAAAGTAAGACCTAATGAAGCTCAATACACTCAATTAGGACAAAAATAGGCTCATTACATCATCCTTTGGTTTATCTACAACATCCTAGTGACTAAAATTGAGCCATTGACCAAAGTAAGACCTAATGAAGCTCAATACACTCAATTAGGACCAAATAGGCTCATTACATCATGCTTTGGTTATCTACACATCATAGTGACTAAAATGGAGCCATTGACCAAAGTAAGACCTAATGAGCTCAATACACTCAATTAGGACCAAAATAGGCTCATTACATCATCCTTTGGTTATCTACAACATTGACCCATTGACCAAAGTAAGGAAGCTCAATACACTCAATTAGGACCAAAAAGGCTCATTACATCATCCTTTGGTTATCTACAACATCCTAGTGACTAAAATGGAGCCATTGACCAAAGTAAGACCTAATGAAGCTCAATACACTCAATTAGGACCAAAATAGGCTCATTACATCTTCCTTTGGTTATCTACAACATCCTAGTGACTAAAATGGAGCCATTGACCAAAGTAAGACCTAATGAAGCTCAATACACTCAATTAGGACCAAAAAGTCTCATTACATCCTTTGGTTATCTACAACATCCTAGTGACTAAATTGGATGAATTGATCAAAGTAAGACCTAATGAAGCTCAATACACTCATTAGGACCAAAATAGGCTCATTACATCATCCTTTGGTTATCTAGAACTTCCAAGTGATTAAAATGGAGCCATTGAACAAAGTAAAACCTAATGAAGCTCAATACACTCAATTAGGACCAAAATAGGCTCATTACATCATCCTTTGGTTACCTACACCTTTCTAGTGACTAAAATTGATGAATTAACAAAAGTAAGACCAAATGAAGCTCAATACACTCAATTAGGACCAAAATAGGCTCATTACATCATCCTTTGGTTATCTACAACATCCAAGTGATTAAAATGAGCCATTGACCAAAGTAAGACCTAATGAAGCTCAATACACTCAATTAGGACAAAATAGGTTCATTACATCATCCTTTGGTTATCTACAACATCCTAGTGACTAAAATTGAGCCATTGACCAAAGTAAGACCTAATGAAGCTCAATACACTCAATTAGGACCAAAATAGGCTCATTACATCATCCTTTGGTTATCTACAACATCATAGTGACTAAAATGGAGCCATTGACCAAAGTAAGACCTAATGAAGCTCAATACACTCAATTAGGACCAAAATAGGCTCATTACATCATCCTTTGGTTATCTACAACATCCTAGTGACTAAAATTGAGCCATTGACCAAAGTAAGACTTAATGAAGCTCAATACACTCAATTAGGACCAAAATAGGCTCATTACATCATCCTTTGGTTATCTACAACATCATAGTGACTAAAATGAGCCATTGACCAAAGTAAGACCTAATGAAGCTCAATACACTCAATTAGACCAAAATAGGCTCATTACATCATCCTTTGGTTATCTACAACATCCAGTGATTAAAATGAGCCATTGACCAAAGTAAGACCTAATGAGCTCAATACACTCAATTAGGACAAAAATAGGCTCATTACATCATCCTTTGGTTATCTACAACATCATAGTGACTAAAATGGAGCCATTGACCAAAGTAAGACCTAATGAAGCTCAATACACTCAATTAGGACAAAATAGGCTCATTACATCATCCTTTGGTTATCTACAACATCCTAGTGACTAAAATGGAGCCATTGACCAACCTAATGAAGCTCAATACACTCAATTAGGACCAAAATAGGCTCATTACACCATCCTTTGGTTATCTACAACATCCTAGTGACTAAAATGGATGAATTGATCAAATTAAGACCTAATGAAGCTCAATACACTCAATTAGGACCAAAATAGGCTCATTACATCATCCTTTGGTTATCTAAACTTCCAAGTGATTAAAATGGAGCAATTGACCAAAGTAAACCTAATGAAGCTCAATACACTCAATTAGGACCAAAATAGGCTCATTACATCATCCTCAACATCATAGTGACTAAAATGGAGCCATTGACCAAAGTAAGACCTAATGAAGCTCAATACACTCAATAAGGACCAAAAGGCTCATTACATCATCCTTTGGTTATCTACAACATCCTAGTGACTAAAATGGAGCCATTGACCAAAGTAAGACCTAATGAAGCTCAATACACTCAATTAGGACCAAAAAGGCTCATTACATCATCCTTTTTATCTACAACATCCTAGTGACTAAAATGGAGCCATTGACCAAAGTAAGACCTAATGAAGCTCAATACACTCAATTAGGACCAAAATAGGCTCATTTACACCATCCTTTGGTTATCTACAACATCCTAGTGACTAAAATGGAGAATTGACAAAGTAAGACCTAATGAAGCTCAATACACTCAATTAGGACCAAAATAGGCTCATTACATCATCCTTTGGTTATCTACAACATCCTAGTGACTAAAATTGAGCCATTGACCAAAGTAAGACTTAATGAAGCTCAATACACTCAATTAGGACCAAAATAGGCTCATTACATCATCCTTTGGTTATCTACAACATCATAGTGACTAAAATGGAGCCATTGACCAAAGTAAGACCTAATGAAGCTCAATACACTCAATTAGGACCAAAATAGGCTCATTACATCATCCTTTGGTTATCTACAACATCCTAGTGACTAAAATTGAGCCATTGACAAAGTAAGACCTAATGAAGCTCAATACACTCAATTAGGACCAAAATAGGCTCATTACATCATCCTTTGGTATTTACAACATCATAGTGACTAAAATGGAGCCATTGACCAAAGTAAGACCTAATGAAGCTCAATACACTCAATAAGGACCAAAATAGGCTCATTACATCATCCTTTGGTTATCTACAACATCCTAGTGACTAAATGGAGCCATTGACCAAAGTAAGACCTAATGAAGCTCAATACACTCAATTAGGACCAAAATAGGCTCATTACATCATCCTTTGGTTATCTACAACATCCTAGTGACTAAAATGGAGCCATTGACCAAAGTAAGACCTAATAAAGCTCAATACACTCAATTAGGACAAAATAGGCTCATTACACCATCTTTTGGTTATCTACAACATCCTAGTGACTAAAATGGATGAATTGACCAAAGTAAGACCTAATGAAGCTCAATACACTCAATTAGGACCAAAATAGGCTCATTACATCATCCTTTGGTTATCTACAACATCCTAGTGACTAAAAATGGAGCCATTGACCAAAGTAAGACCTAAATGAAGCTCAATACACTCAATTAGGACAAAATAGGCTCATTACACATCCTTTGGTTATCTACAACATCCTAGTGACTAAATGAATGAATTGAAAAGTAAGACCTAATGAAGCTAAATACACTCAATTAGGACCAAAATAGGCTCATTACATCATCCTTTGGTTATCTACAACATCCTAGTGACTAAAATGGAGCCATTGACCAAAGTAAGACCTAATGAAGCTAATACACTCAATTAGGACAAAAATAGGCTCATTACACCATCCTTGGTTATCTACAACATCCTAGTGACTAAATGGATGAATTGACAAAGTAAGACCTAATGAAGCTCAATACACTCAATTAGGACCAAAATAGGCTCATTACATCATCCTTTGGTTATCTACCAAGTGATTAAAATGGAGCCATTGACCAAAGTAAGACCTAATGAAGCTCAATACACTCAATTAGACCAAAATAGGCTCATTACATCATCCTTTGTTATCTACAACATCCTAGTGACTAAAATGGAGCCATTGACCAAAGTAAGACCTAATGAAGCTCAATACACTCAATTAGGACCAAAATAGGCTCATTACACCATCCTTTGGTTATCTACAACATCCTAGTGACTAAAATGGATGAATTGATCAAAGTAAGACCTAATGAAGCTCAATGCACTCAATTAGGACCAAAATAGGCTCATTACATCATCCTTTGGTTATCTAGAACATCCTAGTGACTAAAATGGAGCCATTGACCAAAGTAAGACCAAATGAAGCTCAATACACTCAATTAGGACCAAAAAAGGCTCAT
>RYYW01000074.1:25624-38797 GCA_013621005.1 Aeschynomene evenia | reverse complement strand
TGTAGATAACCAAAGGATGATGTAATGAGCCTATTTTCGTCCTAATTGAGTGCATTGAGCTTCATTTGTCTTACTTTGGTCAATGGCTCCATTTTAGTCACTAGGATGTTGTAGATAACCAAAGGATGATGTAATGAGCCTATTTTGGTCCTAATTGAGTGTATTGAGCTTCATTTGGTCTTACTTTGGTCAATTCATCCATTTTAGTCACTAGGATGTAGGTAACCAAAGGATGATGTAATGAGCCTATTTTTGGAGTGTATTAGCTTCATTTTACTTTGGTCAATTCCTCCATTTTAGTCACTAGGATGTTGTAGATAACCAAAGGATAAATGAACCTATTTTGGTCCTAATTGAGTATATTGAGCTTCATTTGGTCTTACTTTGGTCAATTCATCCATTTTAGTCACTAGAAAGGTGTAGGTAACCAAAGGATGATGTAATGAGCCTATTTTGGTCCTAATTGAGTGTATTGAGCTTCATTTGGTCTTACTTTGGTCAATGGCTCCATTTTAGTCACTAGAAAGGTGTAGGTAACCTAAGGATGATATAATGACCCTATTTTGGTCCTAATTGAGTGTATTGAGCTTCATTGGTCTTACTTTGGTCAATGGCTCCATTTTACTCACTAGGATGTTGTAGATAACCAAAGGATGATGTAATGAGCCTATTTTCGTCCTAATTGAGTGCATTGAGCTTCATTTGGTCTTACTTTGGTCAATGGCTCCATTTTAGTCACTAGCCTAATTGGTGTATTGAGCTTCATTTGGTCTTACTTTTGGTAAATTCATCCATTTTAGTCACTAGAAAGGTGTAGGTAACCTAAGGATGATATAATGACCCTATTTTGGTCCTAATTGAGTGTATTGAGCTTCATTTGGTCTTACTTTGGTCAATGGCTCCATTTTAGTCACTAGAAAGGTGTAGGTAACCAAGGATGATATAATGAGCTATTTTGGTCCTAATTGAGTGTATTGAGCTTCATTTGGTCTTACTTTGGTCAATGGCTCCATTTTACTCACTAGGATGTTGTAGATAACCAAAGGATGATGTAATGAGCCTATTTTGGTCCTAATTGAGTGTATTGAGCTTCATTTGGTCTTACTTTGGTCAATTCATCCATTTTAGTCACTAGGATGTGTAGATAACCAAAGGATAGTGTAATGAGCCTATTTTGTCCTAATTGAGTGTATTGAGCTTCATTTGGTCTTACTTTGGTCAATGCCTCCATTTTAGTCACTAGGATGTTGTAGATAACCAAAGGATGGTGCAATGAACCTATTTTGGTCCTAATTGAGTATATTGAGCTTCATTTGGTCTTACTTTGGTCAATTCATCCATTTTAGTCACTAGGAAGGTGTAGGTAACCAAAGGATGATGTAATGAGCCTATTTTTGTTCTAATTGAGTGTATTGAGCTTCATTTCATCTTACTTTGGTCAATACCTCATTTTTAGTCACTAGGATGTTGTAGATAACCAAAGGATGGTGCAATGAACCTATTTTGGTCCTAATTGAGTATATTGAGCTTCATTTGGTCTTAGTTTGGTCAATTAATCCGTTTTAGTCACTAGAAAGGTGTAGGTAACCAAAGGATGATGTAATAAGCCTATTTTGGTCCTAATTGAGTGAATTGAGCTTCATTTGGTCTTACTTTGGTCAATGGCTCCATTTTAGTCAACAGGATGTTGTAGATAACCAAAGAATAGTGTAATGAGCCTATTTTGGTCCTAATTGAGTGTATTGAGCTTCATTTGGTCTTACTTTGGTAAATTCATCCATTTTAGTCACTAGAAAGGTGTAGGTAACCTAAGGATGATATAATGACCCTATTTTGGTCCTAATTGAGTGTATTGAGCTTCATTTGGTCTTACTTTGGTCAATGGCTCCATTTTCACTAGGATGTTGTAGATAACCAAAGGATGATGTAATGAGCCTATTTTCCTATTTGAGTGCATTGAGCTCATTTGTCTTACTTTGGTCAATGGCTCCATTTTAGTCACTAGGATGTTGTAGATAACCAAAGGATGATGTAATGAGCCTATTTTGGTCCTAATTGAGTGTATTGAGCTCATTTGGTCTTACTTTGGTCAATTCATCCATTTTAGTCACTAGGAAGTGTAGGTAACCAAGGATGATGTAATGAGCCTATTTTTGTTCTATTGAGTGTATTTAGCTTCATTTCCTTACTTTGGTCAATGCCTCCATTTTAGTCACTAGGATGTTGTAGATAACCAAAAGGATGTGCAATGAACCTATTTTGGTCCTAATTGAGTATATTGAGCTTCATTTGGTCTTACTTTGGTCAATTCATCCATTTTAGTCACTAGAAAGGTGTAGGTAACCAAAGGATATGTAATGAGCCTATTTTGTCCTAATTGAGTGTATTGAGCTTCATTTGGTCTTACTTTGGTCAATGGCTCCATTTTAGTCACTAGAAAGGTGTAGGTAACCTAAGGATGATATAATGACCCTATTTTGGTCCTAATTGAGTGTATTGAGCTTCATTGGTCTTACTTTGGTCAATGGCTCCATTTTACTCACTAGGATGTTGTAGATAACCAAAGGATGATGTAATGAGCCTTTTTGTCCTAATTGAGTGCATTGAGCTTCATTTGGTCTTACTTAATATTTTAGTCACTCCTAATTCTTCATTTGGTCTTACCATCCATTTTAGTCACTAGAAAGTGTAGGTAACCTAAGGATGATATAATGACCCTATTTTGGTCCTAATTGAGTGTATTGAGCTTCATTTGGTCTTACTTTGGTCAATGGCTCCATTTTAGACACTAGTGTAGGTAACCAAGGATGACCCTATTTTGTCCTAATTGAGTGTATTGAGCTTCATTTGGTCTTACTTTGGTCAATGGCTCCATTTTAGTCACTAGGATGTTGTAGATAACCAAAGGATGATGTAATGAGCCTATTTTGGTCCTAATTGAGTGTATTGAGCTTCATTTGGTCTTACTTTGGTCAATTCATCCATTTTAGTCACTAGGATGTTGTAGATAACCAAAGGATGTGTAATGAGCCTATTTTTGTCCTAATTGAGTGTATTGAGCTTCATTTGGTCTTACTTTGGTCAATGCCTCCATTTTAGTCACTAGGATGTTGTAGATAACCAAAGGATGGTAATGAACCTATTTTGGTCCTAATTGAGTATATTGAGCTTCATTTGGTCTTACTTTGGTCAATTCATCCATTTTAGTCACTAGAAAGGTGTAGGTAACCAAAGGATGATGTAATGAGCCTATTTTTGTTCTAATTGAGTGTATTGAGCTTCATTTCTTACTTTGGTCAATGCCTCATTTTAGTCACTAGGATGTTGTAGATAACCAAAGGATGGTGCAATGAACCTATTTTGGTCCTAATTGAGTTTGAGCTTCATTTGGTCTTACTTTGGTCAATTCATCCATTTTAGTCACTAGAAAGGTGTAGGTAACCAAGGATGATGTAATGAGCCTATTTTGGTCCTAATTGAGTGTATTGAGCTTCATTTGGTCTTACTTTGGTCAATGGCTCCATTTTAGTCACTAGGATGTTGTAGATAACCAAAGGATGTGTAATGACCTATTTTGTCCTAATTGAGTGTATTGAGCTTCATTTGGTCTTACTTTGGTCAATTCCATTTTAGTCACTAGGATGTTGTAGATAACCAAAGGATGAATGAACCTATTTTGGTCCTAATTGAGTGTATTGAGCTTCATTTGGTCTTACTTTGGTCAATGTCCATTTTAGTCACTAGGATGTTGTAGATAACCAAAGGATAAATGACCTATTTTGGTCCTAATTGAGTATATTGAGCTTCATTTGGTCTTACTTTGGTCAATTCATCCATTTTAGTCACTAGGGTGTAGGTAACCAAAGGATATGTAATGAGCCTATTTTGTCCTAATTGAGTGTATTGAGCTTCATTTGGTCTTACTTTGGTCAATTCCATTTAGTCACTAGAAAGGTGTAGGTAACCTAAGGATGATATAATGACCCTATTTTGGTCCTAATTGAGTGTATTGAGCTTCATTGGTCTTACTTTGGTCAATGGCTCCATTTTACTCACTAGGATGTTGTAGATAACCAAAGGATGATGTAATGAGCCTATTTTGTCCTAATTGAGTGCATTGAGCTTCATTTGGTCTTACTTTGGTCAATGGCTCCATTTTAGTCACTAGGATGTTGTAGATAACCAAAGGATGTGTAATGAGCTATTTTGGTCCTAATTGTGTATTGAGCTTCATTTGGTCTTACTTTGGTAAATTCATCCATTTTAGTCACTAGAAAGGTGTAGGTAACCTAAGGATGATATAATGACCCTATTTTGAATTGAGTGTATTGAGCTTCATTTGGTCTTACTTTGGTCAATGATTTTAGTCACTAGAAGGTGTAGGTAACCTAAGGATGATATAATGACCCTATTTTGGTCCTAATTGAGTGTATTGAGCTTCATTTGGTCTTACTTTGGTCAATGGCTCCATTTTACTCACTAGGATGTTGTAGATAACCAAAGGATGATGTAATGAGCCTATTTTGGTCCTAATTGAGTGTATTGAGCTTCATTTGGTCTTACTTTGGTCAATTCATCCATTTTTCACTTGGATGTTGTAGATAACCAAAGGATTGTAATGAGCCTATTTTTGTCCTAATTGAGTGTATTGAGCTTCATTTGGTCTTACTTTGGTCAATGCCTCCATTTTAGTCACTAGGATGTTGTAGATAACCAAAGGATGGTGCAATGACCTATTTTGGTCCTAATTGAGTATTTGAGCTTCATTTGGTCTTACTTTGGTCAATTCATCCATTTTAGTCACTAGGGTTAGGTAACCAAAGGATGATGTAATGAGCCTATTTTTGTTCTAATTGAGTGTATTGAGCTTCATTTCATCTTACTTTGGTCAATGCCTCATTTTAGTCACTAGGATGTTGTAGATAACCAAAGGATGGTGCAATGAACCTATTTTGGTCCTAATTGAGTATATTGAGCTTCATTTGGTCTTACTTTGGTCAATTCATCCATTTTAGTCACTAGAAAGGTGTAGGTAACCAAAGGATGATGTAATGAGCCTATTTTGGTCCTAATTGAGTGTATTGAGCTTCATTTGGTCTTACTTTGGTCAATGGCTCCATTTTAGTCACTAGGATGTTGTAGATAACCAAAGGATGTGTAATGACCCTATTTTGTCCTAATTGAGTGTATTGAGCTTCATTTGGTCTTACTTTGGTCAATGCCTCCATTTTAGTCACTAGGATGTTGTAGATAACCAAAGGATAATGAACCTATTTTGGTCCTAATTGAGTGTATTGAGCTTCATTTGGTCTTACTTTGGTCAATGGCTCCATTTTAGTCACTAGGATGTTGTAGATAACCAAAGGATAATGAACCTATTTTGGTCCTAATTGAGTAATTGAGCTTCATTTGGTCTTACTTTGGTCAATTCATCCATTTTAGTCACTAGAAAGGTGTAGGTAACAAAGGATTATAATGAGCCTATTTTGATCCTAATTGAGTGTATTGAGCTTCATTTGGTCTTACTTTGGTCAATGGCTCCATTTTAGTCACTAGAAAGGTGTAGGTAACCTAAGGATGATATAATGACCCTATTTTGGTCCTAATTGAGTGTATTGAGCTTCATTGGTCTTACTTTGGTCAATGGCTCCATTTTACTCACTAGGATGTTGTAGATAACCAAAGGATGATGTAATGAGCCTATTTTCGTCCTAATTGAGTGCATTGAGCTTCATTTGGTCTTACATTTGTCAATGGCTCCATTTTAGTCACTAGGATGTTGTAGATAACCAAAGGATGGTGTAATGAGCTATTTGGTCCTAATTGGGTGTATTGAGCTTCATTTGGTCTTACTTTTGGTAAATTCATCCATTTTAGTCACTAGAAAGGTGTAGGTAACCTAAGGATGATATAATGACCCTATTTTGGTCCTAATTGAGTGTATTGAGCTTCATTTGGTCTTACTTTGGTCAATGGCTCCATTTTAGACACTAGAAAGGTGTAGGTAACCTAAGGATGATATAATGACCCTATTTGGTCCTAATTGAGTGTATTGAGCTTCATTTGGTCTTACTTTGGTCAATGGCTCCATTTTACTCACTAGGATGTTAGATAACCAAAGGATGATGTAATGAGCCTATTTTGGTCCTAATTGAGTGTATTGAGCTTCATTTGGTCTTACTTTGGTCAATTCATCCATTTTAATCACTTGGATGTTGTAGATAACCAAAGGATAGTGTAATGAGCCTATTTTGTCCTAATTGAGTGTATTGAGCTTCATTTGGTCTTACTTTGGTCAATGCCTCCATTTTAGTCACTAGGATGTTGTAGATAACCAAAGGATGGTGCAATGAACCTATTTTGGTCCTAATTGAGTATATTGAGCTTCATTTGGTCTTACTTTGGTCAATTCATCCATTTTAGTCACTAGAAAGGTGTAGGTAACCAAAGGATGATGTAATGAGCCTATTTTGTCCTAATTGAGTGCATTGAGCTTCATTTGGTCTTACTTTGGTCAATGGCTCCATTTTAGTCACTAGGATGTTGTAGATAACCAAAGGATGGTGTAATGAGCCTATTTTGTCCTAATTGAGTGTATTGAGCTTCATTTTGTCTTACTTTGGTCAATGGCTCCATTTTAGTCACTAGGATGTTGTAGATAACCAAAGGATGATGTAATGAGCCTATTTTGGTCCTAATTGAGTGTATTGAGCTTCATTTGGTCTTACTTTGGTCAATTCATCCATTTTAGTCACTAGGAAGGTGTAGGTAACCAGAGGATGATGTAATGAGCCTATTTTGTTCTAATTGACTGTATTTAGCTTCATTTCGACTTACTTTGGTCAATGCCTCCATTTTAGTCACTAGGATGTTGTAGATAAACAAAGGATGGTGCAGTGAACCTATTTTGGTCCTAATTGAGTGTATTGAGCTTCATTTGGTCTTACTTTGGTCAATTCATCCATTTTAGTCACTAGGAAGGTGTAGGTAACCAAAGGATGATGTAATGAGCCTATTTTGTTCTAATTGAGTGTATTGAGCTTCATTTCATCTTACTTTGGTCAATGCCTCATTTTAGTCACTAGGATGTTGTAGATAACCAAAGGATGGTGCAATGAACCTATTTTGGTCCTAATTGAGTATATTGAGCTTCATTTGGTCTTAGTTTGGTCAATTCATCCATTTTAGTCACTAGAAAGGTGTAGGTAACCAAAGGATGATGTAATGAGCCTATTTTGGTCCTAATTGAGTGTATTGAGCTTCATTTGGTCTTACTTTGGTCAATGGCTCCATTTTAGTCACTAGGATGTTGTAGATAACCAAAGGATAGTGTAATGAGCTATTTTGGTCCTAATTGAGTGTATTGAGCTTCATTTGGTCTTACTTTGGTAAATTCATCCATTTTAGTCACTAGAAAGGTGTAGGTAACCTAAGGATGATATAATGACCCTATTTTGGTCCTAATTGAGTGTATTGAGCTTCATTTGGTCTTACTTTGGTCAATGGCTCCATTTCACTCACTAGGATATTGTAGATAACCAAAGGATGATGTAATGAGCCTATTTTCGTCCTATTTGAGTGCATTGAGCTTCATTTAGTCTTACTTTGGTCAATGGCTCCATTTTAGTCACTAGGATGTTGTAGATAACCAAAGGATGATGTAATGAGCCTATTTTGGTCCTAATTGAGTGTATTGAGCTTCATTTGCTCTACTTTGGTCAATTCATCCATTTTAGTCACTAGGAAAGTGTAGGTAACCACAGGATGATGTAATGAGCCTATTTTTGTTCTTATTGAGTGTATTTAGCTTCATTTCAACTTACTTTGGTCAATGGCTCCATTTTAGTCACTAGGATGTTGTAGATAACAAAGGATGGTGTAATGAACCTATTTTGGTCCTAATTGAGTATATTGAGCTTCATTTGGTCTTACTTTGGTCAATTCATCCATTTTAGTCACTAGAAAGGTGTAGGTAACCAAAGGATTATGTAATGAGCCTATTTTGATCCTAATTGAGTGTATTGAGCTTCATTTGGTCTTACTTTGGTCAATGGCTCCATTTTAGTCACTAGAAAGGTGTAGGTAACCTAAGGATGATATAATGACCCTATTTTGGTCCTAATTGAGTGTATTGAGCTTCATTGGTCTTACTTTGGTCAATGGCTCCATTTTACTCACTAGGATGTTGTAGATAACCAAAGGATGATGTAATGAGCCTATTTTCGTCCTAATTGAGTGCATTGAGCTTCATTTGGTCTTACATTTGTCAATGGCTCCATTTTAGTCACTAGCTTATTGAGCTTCATTTGGTCTTACTTTAATTCATCCATTTTAGTCACTAGAAAGGTGTAGGTAACCTAAGGATGATATAATGACCCTATTTTGGTCCGAATTGAGTGTATTGAGCTTCATTTGGTCTTACTTTGGTCAATGGCTCCATTTTAGACACTAGTGTAGGTAACCAAGGATGATATAATGACCTATTTTGGTCCTAATTGAGTGTATTGAGCTTCATTTGGTCTTACTTTGGTCAATGGCTCCATTTTACTCACTAGGATGTTATAGATAACCAAAGGATGATGTAATGAGCCTATTTTGGTCCTAATTGAGTGTATTGAGCTTCATTTGGTCTTACTTTGGTCAATTCATCCATTTTAATCACTTGGATGTTGTAGATAACCAAAGGATAGTGTAATGAGCCTATTTTTGTCCTAATTGAGTGTATTGAGCTTCATTTGGTCTTACTTTGGTCAATGCCTCCATTTTAGTCACTAGGATGTTGTAGATAACCAAAGGATGGTGCAATGAACCTATTTTGGTCCTAATTGAGTATATTGAGCTTCATTTGGTCTTACTTTGGTCAATTCATCCATTTTAGTCACTAGAAAGGTGTAGGTAACCAAAGGATGATGTAATGAGCCTATTTTGTTCTAATTGAGTGTATTGAGCTTCATTTCATCTTACTTTGGTCAATGCCTCATTTTAGTCACTAGGATGTTGTAGATAACCAAAGGATGGTGCAATGAACCTATTTTGGTCCTAATTGAGTATATTGAGCTTCATTTGGTCTTACTTTGGTCAATTCATCCATTTTAGTCACTAGAAAGGTGTAGGTAACCAAAGGATGATGTAATGAGCCTATTTTGGTCCTAATTGAGTGTATTGAGCTTCATTTGGTCTTACTTTGGTCAATGGCTCCATTTTAGTCACTAGGATGTTGTAGATAACCAAAGGATAGTGTAATGACCTATTTTGTCCTAATTGAGTGTATTGAGCTTCATTTGGTCTTACTTTGGTCAATTCCATTTTAGTCACTAGGATGTTGTAGATAACCAAAGGATGGTGCAATGAACCTATTTTGGTCCTAATTGAGTGTATTGAGCTTCATTTGGTCTTACTTTGGTCAATGGCTCCATTTTAGTCACTAGGATGTTGTAGATAACCAAAGGATAGTGTATGAACCTATTTTGGTCCTAATTGAGTATATTGAGCTTCATTTGGTCTTACTTTGGTCAATTCATCCATTTTAGTCACTAGAAAGGTGTAGAAAAAGGATTATGTAATGAGCCTATTTTGATCCTAATTGAGTGTATTGAGCTTCATTTGGTCTTACTTTGGTCAATGGCTCCATTTTAGTCACTAGAAAGGTGTAGGTAACCTAAGGATGATATAATGACCCTATTTTGGTCCTAATTGAGTGTATTGAGCTTCATTGGTCTTACTTTGGTCAATGGCTCCATTTTACTCACTAGGATGTTGTAGATAACCAAAGGATGATGTAATGAGCCTATTTTCGTCCTAATTGAGTGCATTGAGCTTCATTTGGTCTTACATTTGTCAATGGCTCCATTTTAGTCACTAGAAGTTGTAGGGATGTGTAATGAGTCCTAATTGGGTGTATTGAGCTTCATTTGGTCTTACTTTTGGTAAATTCATCCATTTTAGTCACTAGAAAGGTGTAGGTAACCTAAGGATGATATAATGACCCTATTTTGGTCCGAATTGAGTGTATTGAGCTTCATTTGGTCTTACTTTGGTCAATGGCTCCATTTTAGACACTAGAAAGGTGTAGGTAACCTAAGGATGATATAATGACCCTATTTTGGTCCTAATTGAGTGTATTGAGCTTCATTTGGTCTTACTTTGGTCAATGGCTCCATTTTACTCACTAGGATGTTATAGATAACCAAAGGATGATGTAATGAGCCTATTTTGGTCCTAATTGAGTGTATTGAGCTTCATTTGGTCTTACTTTGGTCAATTCATCCATTTTAATCACTTGGATGTTGTAGATAACCAAAGGATAGTGTAATGAGCCTATTTTTGTCCTAATTGAGTGTATTGAGCTTCATTTGGTCTTACTTTGGTCAATGATTTTAGTCACTAGGATGTTGTAGATAACCAAAGGATGGTGCAATGAACCTATTTTGGTCCTAATTGAGTATATTGAGCTTCATTTGGTCTTACTTTGGTCAATTCATCCATTTTAGTCACTAGAAAGGTGTAGGTAACCAAAGGATGATGTAATGAGCCTATTTTTGTCCTAATTGAGTGTATTGAGCTTCATTTCATCTTACTTTGGTCAATGCCTCATCTTTAGTCACTAGGATGTTGTAGATAACCAAAGGATGGTGCAATGAACCTATTTTGGTCCTAATTGAGTATATTAAGCTTCATTTGGTCTTAGTTTGGTCAATTCATCCATTTTAGTCACTAGAAAGGTGTAGGTAACCAAAGGATGATGTAATGAGCCTATTTGGTCCTAATTGAGTGTATTGAGCTTCATTTGGTCTTACTTTGGTCAATGGCTCCATTTTAGTCACTAGGATGTTGTAGATAACCAAAGGATAGAATGACCATTTTGTCCTAATTGAGTGTATTGAGCTTCATTTGGTCTTACTTTGGTCAATTCCATTTTAGTCACTAGGATGTTAGATAACCAAAGGATGAATATTTAATGTGTATTGAGCTTCATTTGTCTTACTTGGTCAATGGCTCCATTTTAGTCACTAGGATGTTGTAGATAACCAAAGGATAGTGCATGAACCTATTTTGGTCCTAATTGAGTATATTGAGCTTCATTTGGTCTTACTTTGGTCAATTCATCCATTTTAGTCACTAGAAAGGTGTAGGTAACCAAAGGATTATGTAATGAGCCTATTTTGATCCTAATTGAGTGTATTGAGCTTCATTTGGTCTTACTTTGGTCAATGGCTCCATTTAGTCACTAGAAAGGTGTAGGTAACCTAAGGATGATATAATGACCCTATTTTGGTCCTAATTGAGTGTATTGAGCTTCATTGGTCTTACTTTGGTCAATGGCTCCATTTACTCACTAGGATGTTGTAGATAACCAAAGGATGATGTAATGAGCCTATTTTCGTCCTAATTGAGTGCATTGAGCTTCATTTGGTCTTACATTTGTCAATGGCTCCATTTTAGTCACTAGGATGTTGTAGATAACCAAAGGATGGTGTAATGAGACTATTTTGGTCCTAATTGGGTGTATTGAGCTTCATTTGGTCTTACTTTTGGTAAATTCATCCATTTTAGTCACTAGAAAGGTGTAGGTAACCTAAGGATGATATAATGACCCTATTTTGGTCCGAATTGAGTGTATTGAGCTTCATTTGGTCTTACTTTGGTCAATGGCTCCATTTTTGACACTAGAAAGGTGTAGGTAACCTAAGGATGATATAATGACCCTATTTTGGTCCTAATTGAGTGTATTGAGCTTCATTTGGTCTTACTTTGGTCAATGGCTCCATTTTACTCACTAGGATGTTATAGATAACCAAAGGATGATGTAATGAGCCTATTTTGGTCCTAATTGAGTGTATTGAGCTTCATTTGGTCTTACTTTGGTCAATTCATCCATTTTAATCACTTGGATGTTGTAGATAACCAAAGGATAGTGTAATGAGCCTATTTTGTCCTAATTGAGTGTATTGAGCTTCATTTGGTCTTACTTTGGTCAATGCCTCCATTTTAGTCACTAGGATGTTGTAGATAACCAAAGGATGGTGCAATGAACCTATTTTGGTCCTAATTGAGTATTGAGCTTCATTTGGTCTTACTTTGGTCAATTCATCCATTTTAGTCACTAGAAAGGTGTAGGTAACCAAAGGATGATGTAATGAGCCTATTTTCGTCCTAATTGAGTGCATTGAGCTTCATTTGGTCTTACTTGGTCAATGGCTCCATTTTAGTCACTAGGATGTTGTAGATAACCAAAGGATGGTGTAATGAGCCTATTTTGGTCCTAATTGGTGTATTGAGCTTCATTTTGTCTTACTTTGGTCAATGGCTCCATTTTAGTCACTAGGATGTTGTAGATAACCAAAGGATGATGTAATGAGCCTATTTTGGTCCTAATTGAGTGTATTGAGCTTCATTTGGTCTTACTTTGGTCAATTCATCCATTTTAGTCACTAGGAAGGTGTAGGTAACCAGAGGATGATGTAATGAGCCTATTTTTGTTCTAATTGACTGTATTTAGCTTCATTTCGACTTACTTTGGTCAATGCCTCCATTTTAGTCACTAGGATGTTGTAGATAAACAAAGGATGGTGCAGTGAACCTATTTTGGTCCTAATTGAGTGTATTGAGCTTCATTTGGTCTTACTTTGGTCAATTCATCCATTTTAGTCCTAGAAGGTGTAGGTAACCAAAGGATGATGTAATGAGCCTATTTTGTTCTAATTGAGTGTATTGAGCTTCATTTCATCTTACTTTGGTCAATGCCCATCTTTAGTCACTAGGATGTTGTAGATAACCAAAGGATGGTGCAATGAACCTATTTTGGTCCTAATTGAGTATATTGAGCTTCATTTGGTCTTAGTTTGGTCAATTCATCCATTTTAGTCACTAGAAAGGTGTAGGTAACCAAAGGATGATGTAATGAGCCTATTTTGGTCCTAATTGAGTGTATTGAGCTTCATTTGGTCTTACTTTGGTCAATGGCTCCATTTTAGTCACTAGGATGTTGTAGATAACCAAAGGATAGTGTAATGAGCTATTTTGGTCCTAATTGAGTGTATTGAGCTTCATTTGGTCTTACTTTGGTAAATTCATCCATTTTAGTCACTAGAAAGGTGTAGGTAACCTAAGGATGATATAATGACCCTATTTTGGTCTAATTGAGTGTATTGAGCTTCATTTGGTCTTACTTTG
>RYYW01000074.1:15264-25367 GCA_013621005.1 Aeschynomene evenia | reverse complement strand
TAAATGCAAATTATTAAATAAAATAATTATCTAGAATTTATTCTAGAATATATTTTGCATTTAAGTAACAGAATATTTTTATGACACTTTAAAATATTCTTGAGCCTCCTAAGATTCTATTTGAATCTACAAATTCCCAGAGATTCCATGCGGACCAGAAGATTCTGTTGAAGATTCTACACAAGATAGAAGATCTCAGAAGATTCTCTCAGAATTTCAGTCTAGAAGATTCCGAAGATTCAGTGAAGATTCTAGAAGATTCCAAATTCTATCAAGATCCCGAAGAATCTCAGCCTCAAGCTTCAAGATTCAAGAATCTACATTCAGAAGATTCCCTGGAAGACCATGTTTAGTGATTAAGTATTTTCAAAAAATAAGAAATTGTGAAATCCTAATTCATACCAACATGGAGGCACAATTGTGGAGCAAGAAAAGCTAAAACCCTAGCCTTTTCTCCAAGTTGGCGCAAAAAACATGCTTTTGCAAGATTTTGTAAAATGATGAAGCAATACACACCACAACGTTAACAGTATTAGTCCTTTCGTTAGGGACTTGTTGTCTCTATTCTAGTTCATTAAGGACTATAATGTCTCTTTTGTTAACGTTTCAAACGGTCATTGAACGGAGGGACTAACTTGTCCACGTTAGTGCAAATGTCAGGAACCACGAGTGGATTATGAATATCTCAGGGACCAATTTGTCCCGCGCGGTAATCTCAGGGACAAATTGGGGTTTTAGTCTTAAAATAAAAGTTTTAATTTGGTTGGACTAATTGTTTGTTAAGTGTGTTTTGGATCTAATTTATTTGACAAAATAAAAAGACACATCTTGACTACAATTAGACCAAAAGTTGGCACAAGACAAGGCTTGGAATACAAGTTTTCTAATTTTGAAGACCAAGTCAAAACTTTTCTAATTAAGGAAAGTTTGGTTGGAAGACTCTATGATTTCCTAAAAATTTATTTATGGAAAATACATGGAATTAAATAGAGGATCATCTTTATAAAATATCTCTATTTAAATATTCATGCATAATATATATATATAATATAACATACATATATTTGATTATTATAAAATAGGGAAACAAAATCAAATCTCTATTTTACACAATATTAGTTAATATTTTCGAGATATATTATATATATGTGTGGGAAATCTAGAAAGATCTTGTATGGAGAACTAAATGCAAATTATTAAATAAAAATAATTATCTAGAATTTATCTAGAATATATTTTGCATTAAGTAACAGAATATTTTTATGACACTTTAAAAGATTCTGTGAGCCTCCTAAGATTCTATTTGAATCTACAACATTCCCAGAAGATTCCATGCGGAACCAGAAGATTCTGTTGAGATTCTACACAAAGATAGAAGATCTCAGAAGATTTCTCAAGAATTTCAAGTCTAGAAGATTCCCGAAGATTCAGTGAAGATTCTAGAAGAATTCCAAATATTCTATCAAGATCCCGAAGAATCTCCAGCCTCAAGCTTCAAGATTCAAGAATCTACATTCAGAAGATTCCCTGGAAGACCATGTTTAGTGATTAAGTATTTTCAAAAATAAGAATTGTGAAATCCTAATTCATACCAACATGGAGGCACAATTGTGGGCAAGAAAAGCTAAAAAACCTAGCCTTTTCCCGCTCCAAGTTGGCGCAAAACATGCTTGCATTTTTGCAAGATTTTGTAAAAAAAATGATGAAGCAATACACCACCACAACGTTAACAGTATTAGTCCTTTCGTTAGGGACTTGTTTGTCTACTATTCTAGTTCATTAAGGACTATAATGTCTCTTTTTGTTAACGTTTCAAACGGTCATTGAAGGAGGGACTAACTTGTCCACGTTAGTGCAAATGTCAGGAACCACGAGTGGATTATGAATATCTCAGGGACCAATTTGTCCCGCGCGGTAAATCTCAGGACCAAATTGGGTTTTAGTCTTAAAATAAAAAGTTTTAATTTGGTTGGACTAATTGTTTGTTAAGTGTGTTTTAGGATCTAATTTATTTGACAAAATAAAAAGACACATCTTGACTACAATTAGACCAAAAAAGTTGGCACAAGACAAGGCTTGGAATACAAGTTATTCTAATTTTTGAAGACCAAGTCAAAACTTTTCTAATTAAGGAAAGTTTGGTTGGAAGACTCTATGATTTCCTAAAAATTTATTTTATGGAAAATACATGGAATTAAATAGAGGATCATCTTTATAAAATATCTCTATTTAAATATTCATGCATAATATATTATATATATATACATACATATATTTTGAAATTATATATAAATAGGGAAACAAAATCAAATCTCTATTTTACACAATATTAGTTAATATTTTCGAGATATATATATATATGTGTGGGAAATCTAGAAAGATCTTGTATGGAGAACTAAATGCAAATTATTAAATAAAAATAATTATCTAGAATTTATTCTAGAATATATTTTGCATTTAAGTAACAGAATATTTTTATGCACACTTTAAAAATATTCTGTGAGCCTCTAAAGATTCTATTTGAATCTACAAGATTCCCAGAAGATTCCATGCGGAACCAGAAGATTCTGTTGAAGATTCTACACAAAGATAGAAGATCTCAGAAGATTCTCTCAAGAATTTCAAGTCTAGAAGATTCCGAAGATTCAGTGAAGATTCTAGAAGATTCTATCAAGATCCGAAGAATCTCCAGCCTCAAGCTTCAAGATTCAAGAATCTACATTCAGAAGATTCCCTGGAAGACCATGTTTAGTGATTAAGTATTTTCAAAAAATAAGAAATTGTGAAATCCTAATTCATACCAACATGGAGGCACAATTGTGGAGCAAGAAAAGCTAAAAACCCTAGCCTTTTCCCGCTCCCAAGTTGGCGCAAAACATGCTTGCATTTTTGCAAGATTTTGTAAAAAAATGATGAAGCAATACACACCACAACGTTAACAGTATTAGTCCTTCGTTAGGGACTTGTTGTCTACTATTCTAGTTCATTAAGGACTATAATGTCTCTTTTGTTAACGTTTCAAACGGTCATTGAACGGAGGGACTAACTTGTCCACGTTAGTGCAAATGTCAGGAACCACGAGTGGATTATGAATATCTCAGGGACCAATTTGTCCCGCGCGGTAAATCTCAGGGACCAAATTGGGGTTTTAGTCTTAAAATAAAAGTTTTAATTTGGTTGGACTAATTGTTTGTTAAGTGTGTTTTAGGATCTAATTTATTTGACAAAATAAAAAGACACATCTTGACTACAATTAGACCAAAAAGTTGGCACAAGACAAGGCTTGGAATACAAGTTATTCTAATTTTTGAAGACCAAGTCAAAACTTTTCTAATTAAGGAAAGTTTGGTTGGAAGACTCTATGATTTCCTAAAATTTATTTATGGAATACATGGAATTAAATAGAGGATCATCTTTATAAATATCTCTATTTAAATATTCATGCATAATATATATATATATATATACATACATATATTTGAAATTATATATAAAATAGGGAAACAAAATCAAATCTCTATTTTACACAATATTAGTTAATATTTTCGAGATATATATATATTATGTGTGGGAAATCTAGAAAGATCTTGTATGGAGAACTAAATGCAAATTATTAAATAAAATAATTATCTAGAATTTATTCTAGATATATATTTTGCATTTAAGTAACAGAATATTTTTATGGACACTTAAAAAGATTCTGTGAGCCTCCTAAAGATTCTATTTGAATCTACAAGATTCCAGAAGATTCCATGCGGGACCAGAAGATTCTGTTAAGATTCTACACGAAGATAGAAGATCTCAGAAGATTCTCTCAAGAATTTCAAGTCTAGAAGATTCCCGAAGATTCAGTGAAGATTCTAGAAGATTTCCGAAGATTCTATCAAGATCCCGAAGAATTCTCTCAAGCCTCAAGCTTCAAGATTCAAGAATCTACATTCAGAAGATTCCCTGGAAGACCATGTTTAGTGATTAAGTATTTTCAAAAAATGAGAAATTGTTGAAATCCTAATTCGTACCAACATGGAGGCACAATTGTGGAGCAAGAAAAGCTAAAAACCCTAGCCTTTTCCCACTCCCAAGTTGGCGCAAAACATGCTTGCATTTTTGCAAGATTTGTGAAAAAATGATGAAGCAATACACACCACAACGTTAACAGTATTAGTCCCTTCGTTAGGGACTTGTTTGTCTACTATTCTAGTTCATTAAGGACTATAATGTCTCTTTTTGTTAACGTTTCAAACGGTCATTGAACGGAGGGACTAACTTGTCCACGTTAGTGCAAATGTCAGGAACCACGAGTGGATTATGAATATCTCAGGGACCAATTTGTCCCGCGCGGTAAATCTCAGGGACCAAATTGGGGTTTATTCTTAAAATAAAAGTTTTAATTTGGTTGGACTAATGTTGTTAAGTGTGTTTAGGATCTAATTTATTTGACAAAATAAAAAGACACATCTTGACTACAATTAGACCAAAAAGTGGCGCAAGACAAGGCTTGGAATACAAGTTATTCTAATTTTTGAAGACCAAGTCAAAGCTTTTCTAATTAAGGAAAGTTTGGTTGGAAGACTCTATGATTTCCTAAAAATTTATTTATGGAAAATACATGGAATTAAATAGAGGATCATCTTTATAAAATATCTCTATTAAATATTCATGCATATATATATATATATATATATACATACATATTTCGAAATTATATATAAATAGGGAAACAAAATCAAATCTCTATTTTACACAATATTAGTTAATATTTTCGAGATATATATATATATATGTGTGGGAAATCTAGAAAGATCTTGTATGGAGAATTAAATGCAAATTATTAAATAAAAATAATTATCTAGAATTTATTCTAGAATATATTTTGCATCTAAGTAACAGAATATTTTTATGGACACTTTAAAAAGATTCTGTGAGCCTCCTAAAGATTCTATTTGAATCTACAAGATTCCCAGAAGATTCCATGCGGGACCAGAAGATTCTGTTGAAGATTCTACACGAAGATAGACGATCTCAGAAGATTCTCTCAAGAATTTCAAGTCTAGAAGATTCCCGAAGATTCAGTGAAGATTCTAGAAGATTTCGAAGATTCTATCAAGATCCCGAAGAATCTCAAGATTCCAGAAGAATTCAAGCCTCAAGCTTCAAGATTCAAGAATCTACATTCAGAAGATTCCCTGAAGACCATGTTTAGTGATTAAGTATTTTCAAAAAATGAGAAATTGTGAAATCCTAATTCGTACCAACATGGAGGCACAATTGTGGAGCAAGAAAAGCTAAAAACCCTAGCCTTTTCCCACTCCCAAGTTGGCGCAAAACATGCTTGCATTTTTGCAAGATTTTGTGAAAAAATGATGAAGCAATACAAACCACAACGTTAACAGTATTAGTCCCTTCGTTAGGGACTTGTTTGTCTACTATTCTAGTTCATTAAGGACTATAATGTCTCTTTTTGTTAACGTTTCAAACGGTCATTGAACGGAGGGACTAACTTGTCCACGTTAGTGCAAATGTCACGAACCACGAGTGGATTATGAATATCTCAGGGACCAATTTGTCCCGCGCGGTAAATCTCAGGGACCAAATTGGGGTTTTATTCTTAAAATAAAAGTTTTAATTTGGTTGGACTAATTGTTTGTTAAGTGTGTTTTAGGATCTAATTTATTTGACAAAATAAAAAGACACATCTTGACTACAATTAGACCAAAAAGTTGGCGCAAGACAAGGCTTGGAATACAAGTTATTCTAATTTTTGAAGACCAAGTCAAAGCTTTTCTAATTAAGGAAAGTTTGGTTGGAAGACTCTATGATTTCCTAAAAATTTATTTATGGAAAATACATGGAATTAAATAGAGGATCATCTTTATAAAATATCTCTATTTAAATATTCATGCATAATATATATATATATACATATATTTCGAAATTATATATAAAATAGGGAAACAAAATCAAATCTCTATTTTACACAATATTAGTTAATATTTTCGAGATATATATATATATGTGTGTGTGGAAATCTAGAAAGATCTTGTATGGAGAATTAAATGCAAATTATTAAATAAAAATAATTATCTAGAATTTATTCTAGAATATATTTGCATTTAAGTAACAGAATATTTTTATGGACACTTTAAAAAGATTCTGTGAGCCTCCTAAAGTTTCTATTTGAATCTACAAGATTCCATGCGGGACCAGAAGATTCTGTTGAAGATTCTACACGAAGATAGAAGATCTCAGAAGATTCTCTCAAGAATTTCAAGTCTAGAAGATTCCCGAAGATTCAGTGAAGATTCTAGAAGATTTCCGAAGATTCTATCAAGATCCCGAAGAATCTCAAGAAGAAGAATATCAAGCCTCAAGCTTCAAGATTCAAGAATCTACATTCAGAAGATTCCTGGAAGACCATTTTAGTGATTAAGTATTTTCAAAAAATGAGAAATTGTGAAATCCTAATTCGTACCAACATGGAGGCACAATTGTGGAGCAAGAAAAGCTAAAAACCCTAGCCTTTTCCCACTCCCAAGTTGGCGCAAAACATGCTTGCATTTTTGCAAGATTTTGTGAAAAAATGATGAAGCAATACACACCACAACGTTAACAGTATTAGTCCCTTCGTTAGGGACTTGTTTGTCTACTATTCTAGTTCATTAAGGACTATAATGTCTTTTTTGTTAACGTTTCAAACGGTCATTGAACGGAGGGACTAACTTGTCCACGTTAGTGCAAATGTCAGGAACCACGAGTGGATTATGAATATCTCAGGGACCAATTTGCCGCGCGGTAAATCTCAGGGACCAAATTGGGGTTTTATTCTTAAAATAAAAGTTTTTTTGGTTGGACTAATTGTTTGTTAAGTGTGTTTTAGGGATCTAATTTATTTGACAAAATAAAAAGACACATCTTGACTACAATTAGACCAAAAAGTTGGCGCAAGACAAGGCTTGGAATACAAGTTATTCTAATTTTGAAGACCAAGTCAAAGCTTTTCTAATTAAGGAAAGTTTGGTTGGAAGACTCTATGATTTCCTAAAAATTTATTTATGGAAATACATGGAATTAAATAGAGGATCATCTTTATAAAATATCTCTATTTAAATATTCATGCATAATATATATATATATATATATACATATATTTCGAAATTATATATAAAATAGGGAAACAAAATCAAATCTCTATTTTACACATATTAGTTAATATTTTCGAGATATATATATATATATGTGTGGGAAATCTAGAAAGATCTTGTATGGAGAATTAAATGCAAATTATTAATAAAAATAATTATCTAGAATTTATTCTAGAATATATTTTGCATTTAAGTAACAGAATATTTTTATGGACACTTTAAAAAGATTTCTGTGAGCCTCCTAAAGATTCTATTTGAATCTACAAGATTCCCAGAAGATTCCATGCCAGAAGATTCTGTTGAAGATTCTACACGAAGATAGAAGATCTCAGAAGATTCTCTCAAGAATTTCAAGTCTAGAAGATTCCCGAAGATTCAGTGAAGATTCTAGAAGATTTCCGAAGATTCTATCAAGATCCCGAAGAATCTCAAGCCTCAAGCTTCAAGATTCAAGAATCTACATTCAGAAGATTCCCTGGAAGACCATGTTTAGTGATTAAGTATTTTCAAAAAATGAGAAATTGTGAAATCCTAATTCGTACCAACATGGAGGCACAATTGTGGAGCAAGAAAAGCTAAAAACCCTAGCCTTTTCCCACTCCCAAGTTGGCGCAAAAACATGCTTGCATTTTTGCAAGATTTTGTGAAAAAATGATGAAGCAATACACACCACAACGTTAACAGTATTAGTCCCTTCGTTAGGGACTTGTTTGTCTACTATTCTAGTTCATTAAGGACTATAATGTCTTTTTGTTAACGTTTCAAACGGTCATTGAACGGAGGGACTAACTTGTCCACGTTAGTGCAAATGTCAGGAACCACGAGTGGATTATGAATATCTCAGGGACCAATTTGACCCGCGCGGTAAATCTCAGGGACCAAATTGAGGTTTTAGTTTTAAAATAAAAGTTTTAATTTGGTTGGACTAATTGTTTGTTAAGTGTTTTAGGATCTAATTTATTTGACAAAATAAAAAGACACATCTTGACTACAATTAGACCAAAAAGTTGGCGCAAGACAAGGCTTGGAATACAAGTTATTCTAATTTTTGAAGACCAAGTCAAAGCTTTTCTAATTAAGGAAAGTTTGGTTGGAAGACTCTATGATTTCCTAAAAATTTATTTATGGAAAATACATGGAATTAAATAGAGGATCATCTTTATAAAATATCTCTATTTAAATATTCATGCATAAATATATATATATATATACATATATTTCGAAATTATATATAAAATAGGGAAACAAAATCAAATCTCTATTTACACAATATTAGTTAATATTTTCGAGATATATATATATATGTGTGTGGGAAATCTAGAAAGATCTTGTATGGAGAATTAAATGCAAATTATTAAATAAAAATAATTATCTAGAATTTATTCTAGAATATATTTTGCATTTAAGTAACAGAATATTTTTATGGACACTTTAAAAAGATTCTGTGAGCCTCCTAAAGTTTCTATTTGAATCTACAAGATTCCATGCGGGACCAGAAGATTCTGTTGAAGATTCTACACGAAGATAGAAGATCTCAGAAGATTCTCTCAAGAATTTCAAGTCTAGAAGATTCCCGAAGATTCAGTGAAGATTCTAGAAGATTTCCGAAGATTCTATCAAGATCCCGAAGAATCTCAAGATTCAGAAGAATTCAAGCCTCAAGCTTCAAGATTCAAGAATCTACATTCAGAAGATTTCTGGAAGACCATGTTTAGTGATTAAGTATTTTCAAAAAATGAGAAATTGTGAAATCCTAATTCGTACCAACATGGAGGCACAATTGTGGAGCAAGAAAAGCTAAAAACCCTAGCCTTTTCCCACTCCCAAGTTGGCGCAAAACATGCTTGCATTTTTGCAAGATTTTGTGAAAAAAATGATGAAGCAATACACACCACAACGTTAACAGTATTAGTCCCTTCGTTAGGGACTTGTTTGTCTACTATTCTAGTTCATTAAGGACTATAATGTCTCTTTTTGTTAACGTTTCAAACGGTCATTGAACGGAGGGACTAACTTGTCCACGTTAGTGCAAATGTCAGGAACCACGAGTGGATTATGAATATCTCAGGGACCAATTTGTCCCGCGCGGTAAATCTCAGGACCAAATTGGGGTTTAGTTTAGTCTTAAAATAAAAGTTTTAATTTGGTTGGACTAATTGTTTGTTAAGTGTGTTTTAGGATCTAATTTATTTGACAAAATAAAAAGACACATCTTGACTACAATTAGACCAAAAAGTTGGCGCAAGACAAGGCTTGGAATACAAGTTATTCTAATTTTTGAAGACCAAGTCAAACTTTTCTAATTAAGGAAAGTTTGTTGGAAGACTCTATGATTTCCTAAAAATTTATTTATGGAAAATACATGGAATTAAATAGAGGATCATCTTTATAAAATATCTCTATTTAAATATTCATGCATAATATATATATATATATATATATACATATATTTCGAAATTATATATAAAATAGGGGAAAAAATCAAATCTCTATTTTACACAATATTAGTTAAATTTTTCGAGATATATATATATGTGTGGGAAATCTAGAAGATCTTGTATGGAGAATTAAATGCAAATTATTAAATAAAATAATTATCTAGAATTTATTCTAGATATATTTTGCATTTAAGTAACAGAATATTTTTATGGACACTTTTAAAAAGATTCTGTGAGCCTCCTAAAGATTCTATTTGAATCTACAAGATTCCCAGAAGATTCCATGCGGGACCAGAAGATTCTGTTGAAGATTCTACACGAAGATAGAAGATCTCAGAAGATTCTCTCAAGAATTTCAAGTCTAGAAGATTCCCGAAGATTCAGTGAAGATTCTAGAAGATTTCGAAGATTCTATCAAGATCCCGAAGAATCTCAAGATTCTAGAAGAATCTCAAGCCTCAAGCTTCAAGATTCAAGAATCTACATTCAGAAGATTCCCTGGAAGACCATGTTTAGTGATTAA
>RYYW01000074.1:0-14440 GCA_013621005.1 Aeschynomene evenia | reverse complement strand
GATCTTGTATGGAGAACTAAATGCAAATTATTAAATAAAAATAATTATCTAGAATTGATTCTAGAATATATTTTGCATTTAAGTAACAGAATATTTTTATGGACACTTTAAAAAATTTGTGAGCCTCCTAAAGATTCTATTTGAATCTACAAGATTCCCAGAAGATTCCATGTGGGACCAGAAGATTCTGTTGAAGATTCTACACGAAGATAGAAAATCTCAGAAGATTCTCTCAAGAATTTCAAGTCTAGAAGATTCCCGAAGATTCAGTGAAGATTCTAGAAGATTTCCGAAGATTCTATCAAGATCCCGAAGAATCTCAAGCCTCAAGCTTCAAGATTCAAGAATCTACATTCAGAAGATTCCCTGGAAGACCATGTTTAGTGATTAAGTATTTTCAAAAAATAAGAAATTGTGAAATCCTAATTCATACCAACATGGAGGCAATTTTGTGGAGCAAGAAAAGCTAAAAACCCTAGCCTTTTCCCACTCCCAAGTTGGCGCAAAACATGCTTGCAGGCGTATCTCCTTATTGCGTGTGTGCTTAGTTTGATAGTCTACTATCTTTGTGGCAGGGAGTTCAAATGTCAAGTTATCCTTTAACTGAATATTTTCTGGTTCTAATACATGTTCAGGTGACGCCTGATACTTTCGCAGTTGAGAGACATGGAAAACATTGTGTAGGTTAGATAGGTTCGGTGGAAGAGCTAATTGATAGGCTGAGGGTCCGACTTTTTGAAGAATTTGGAATGGTCCCACAAACCTTGGGTTTAACTTTTTGGTTTTTAGGGCTCTACCTATGCCTGTTGTAGGTACTGCCCGGAGAAATACGTGATCTCCTTCGCTGAATTCTAATTCCCGTCGTCTCTTATCCGCATAGCATTTTTGTCTGCTCTGAGCCGTTTGCATTTTGTCCTTCACCATCTTGATCTTCTCTGTGGTTTGTTGCACCAGGTTTGGTCCCAGAACTTGTCCCTCTCCAGAATCATTCCAACATAATGGTGACTGACACTTTCGGCCGTAGAGTGCCTTATATGGAGCCATACCAATACTAGCATGATAACTATTGTTGTAAGCAAACTCTACCAATGGTAAGTGTGAATCCCAACTTCCAGGCATTTCCAATACCATTGCTCTGAGCATGTCTTCTAATGTCTGGATGGTCCGTTCTGATTGCCCGTCGGTCTGAGGATGATATGCGGTGCTCATACACAATTTTGTTCCGAAAGCCCGTTGCAATGCTCCCCAAAACTTGGATGTAAACCTCGGGTCGCGATCAGAGACGATCGAAGTAGGGGTACCATGTAGTCTGATGATCCAGTCAATGTATAACTTAGCTAGTCTTTCCAATGGATATGTCATCCGAATTGGCAGAAAGTGTGCCGATTTGGTTAATCGGTCTACAATTACCCAAACTGCATCCAATTTTCTTGGTGTAAGAGGCAATCCCGACACAAAATCCATGGTAATGTGCTCCCATTTCCATTCCGGAATAGGAAGGGGATTCAGGATTCCAGCTGGCCTCTGATGTTCTGTTTTTACCCGCTGACAGGTAAGACATTTCCCAATGTATTGAGCCACATCCTTCTTCATTCCGGGCCACCAAAACAGTTCTTTAAGATCATGGTACATCTTTGTCATTCTCGGATGTATGGTAAAATGGCTCTTGTGTGACTCACGTAATATGTCTTCTCGGAGTTCCTTGACATTTGGCACGCATATACGCTTTTCAAATCTCCAAATTCCATCAATCCCTTGCTCCAATCCTTTAATCTTTCCTTGTTGAGCTGCTTGTATCGTTTCTTGAAGTCTTTGTTATGCGTGTCCTTTTGTGCCTGCTCAATTGTGCTCTTAAATTCACTGGAAATGACTAAATGACCAAATTTGATGCTTGTAGGTGTCGGCTTCACATCAAGGCTTAATTCTCCGAATTGTACCAACTCCAATTCTTTAATCATCATTCGTGCTGCATGCAAGGATTTTCGACTTAGAGCGTCTGCTACTACGTTAGCTTTACCAGGGTGGTAATGTAACGTGAAATCGAAATCCTTAAGGAATTCCATCCAGCGACGTTGTCTCATGTTGAGTTCCTTTTGGTCAAACAAATACTTGAGGCTTTTGTGGTCTGAGAAAACTTCAAACTTTGTTCCAAAGAGATAATGCCTCCACATCTTCAAGGCTGATACGACTGCTGCTAGCTCCAGATCATGTGTTGGATAGTTGAGCTCGTGTGGTCGAAGCTGACGAGACCCATATGCTATTGGTTTACCTTGTTGCATTAGTACATATCCTAGGCCTCGTCCGGATGCGTCACAATAAAACTTCGAAAGATTGCTCCAAATCTGGTAGGGTCAGCACCGGAGTCGATGTCAATCTCTTTTTCAGCTCCTGGAAGCTCTGCTCACATGCCTCATTCCATTCAAAGGACGTGTTCTTCTTAGTTAACTTTGTCATCGGTGCGGAGATCTGAGAGAATCCCTGTATGAATCTCCGATAATAACCTGCCAATCCTAAGAAGCTTCGTATCTCCGTGGCAGTCGTCGGTCTTTCCCAATCCATAATGGCCTTGATCTTAGCGGGGTCTACTGCTATTCCCTTTTGAGATACTACATGCCCCAAAAACTGTACTTCCTTTAACCAAAATTCACATTTTGAAAGTTTGGCATATAGTCTCTTTTTCGACAAAATTCTCAGAATCCGTCTTAGATGTTCAGCATGTCCTCCTCTGTTTTTGAGTAAACCAGAATATCGTCGATGAACACCACCACAAACTTGTCCAGATATTCCCTAAACACCCGGTTCATGTAATCCATGAAAACAGCTGGAGCATTTGTAAGTCCAAATGACATTACTGTGAATTCAAAATGCCCATATCTTGATCTAAAAGCTGTCTTAGGAATATCCGACTCCCGTACTCTTATCTGGTGATATCCGGATCGTAAATCAATCTTGGAGAATACTTTGGCTCCTTGTAATTGATCCATCAAGTCATCTATCCGTGGTAATGGGTACTTATTCTTGATGGTGACCTTGTTCAGCTGCCGGTAGTCTATACATAATCTCATCGAACCATCCTTCTTCTTCACGAACAGAACTGGTGCTCCCCATGGTGACACACTTGGTCGTATGAAATGCTTTTCCAGTAGGTCTTCTAGTTGCGTCTTCAGTTCTTTAAGTTCCGGAGGTGCCATTCGATATGGAGCAACTGAAATCGGTCCTGCTCCTGGTACTAGTTCGATCTTGAATTCTACTTCTCGTTCCGGAGGAAAATCAGAATCTCGTCCGGAAATACTTCAGGAAAGTCGCAGACGACCGGAATATCTCCAATTTGCTGATCCTTGGCGGTTGTACTTGAAGCGAACATAAGGTATTCCTGAGCATTTACCTTACAACAGTATAGGGGTATATGGGAACTAAGGGGAGATTCTATGTTATTGGTTCTATTCTAGAGGTCATCGGGAAAAAGAATGGTTTTGGTTTCACAAACTAAGGTAATTCTATTTAACTTTAACCAGTCCATTCCTAGAATAATATCTAAGCCTACCAAGGAATACATATAAGGTTAGCTTTAAAGGTCCTTCCTAATATTTCAAAAGAACAGTCATGCACACAAGATGAAGTATTAATTTGAGAAGAGGTTGGGGGTAGTCACGGTTAAAGTATATGGGGTTGTCGTGACTGGTAACTTAAGTCTCTCAACACATGTATTAGAAATAAAAGAATGTGTTGCACCAGAATCATATAACACCGTTAAATGGATATTCGACATAATGCACTCACCTTGGATCAACTCTCCCGAAGCATCGGCTTGCTCTGCCGTAACTGCAAATACTCGGGCCTGACGCTGTGACCCCGGATTTCCTCCCTGTCCGCAATTCCTTGCAAAATGACCAGTTTGGCCACACCGGAAACATGTGGGACGGTTTCCAAGATGTCTCAGCCCGCACACCCTACAGAGGGGTCGTTCTGCCACCGGAACCAGTGGCGCGTTCCTTTGTCCATCTTGACGATTTCCTTGAGGTGACACATTCCCCTGAGGTCTAGCTAGAGGTGGTAATCTCCTTGGTTGTTGTTGTCGCTGAGGGAGAAATTGAATCTGTCCCTGTGGTAAGGGAGCTCTGTATTGATTATGGCGTAGAGGGAATTGTTGTTGACGTTTCGGGTATTGTCTTCCATATGGAACCATTGACCGGGTATGAACGTTCTGATTTCCCCCTGCGTCCTCCTGACGCTTCCTCTTGGCCAGCTCTTGCTCCGCCACAACTTTCCTCTGGGCACCCTCTTCCTGGGCCAGACACCTATTGACTAAGGTGGCGTAGTTCCTGATGTTGTGTGAAACCATTTTGTCATAGAGGTCCGGCTTCAGGCCTTGCTCATACCTTACACATTCCCATTCTCGTCTGGGTTCAACCGGTAAGTTGTTGAATAACGGCACAAACGATCAAACTTTGCCGTATACTCCAGTACCGACATGTTTCCTTGAATCAGGTCAAGGAATTCCCTATCTTTTGCATCCCTCAGGGTCCTTGGGAAGTACTTCTCGAAAAATGCTGCCTTGAAGTTTTCCCAAATCATCTGTTCCTCGGTTGGTTGAAGAATGGGTTTGACAACCTCCCACCAAGACTCAGCTTGGTCTTTCAGTTCCCGGGTAGCGAACTTAACCTTTTGTGCATCGGTGAAAGGCATATCCTCAAAGATTCGCTCGATACCTCGAATCCATCCGTCAGCCCGGTCGGGGTTTAATTCTCCAGAGAAAGTTGGAGGGTTACGTTGCTTGAATTCCTGATAACGTCGCGACTCTTCGCTAACTACTAACTGCTGGTTTCTTCCGGCCTCCATTACTTGAGCCATCCTGACTGAGGCTTCTGCCTGAGCCCTAATAGCTTCTAGCACGCTCTGGAGATCGGACTCGGAATGGATTGTCGCGGCATGATTTCTTCTAATACCTGCATAACCAATGAGTTGATCAGGCTCGTTGAAATGCAAGTTATTATAAGAAATAACGGCGCACAACAGATCATAAGAAAACATCAACACATAGTGGCTGAAGGAAAGGTTTGGGAAGACACAGAAGGCTTAGTCCTCAGGCTTTAATTGGACCGAACTGCTCTGATACCAAAAATGTAACATCCCGATTTATCAACCTTGCCATGGTTAAGATTAACAACTCGGAACATCACTTTTTTTTTTTTTTATACTTATACAGAATAGGGATATAGTAAACGGGGTAAAACTCAACAAGCCATGACATTAGGTTCCTAATATAATAAACCATGTACTGGGAATACTTATATGATAATAGAAACATAACCAAGACATAAAGGTAATATATGTGTACATAAATGGCCCTCTGTATACTGAATTGGACCAATATCTGATGAAAGTGCATGTACAAAATCAAAATCTCAACCTACACTGAGGAGCGTTGCCGCTTACTCAGTGGTACAACTCAAAATGAGGCGACTAACTACTAAACAAAAGAAATCTCCACTATACGACCGCTCGACTGTCTACTACTACTCCTCACCCTCTAGTATATCTTCTTCGGGATCCTCCTCCTCTGATGAATCTGCTCCAGGCTTGCCAGGTACATAATCAGGCTCAGGTTCCTCCTCTGGGTCTGAATCCTCTGCCTCGACCGGGTCCTCCTTCGCTGGTGGTGGTGGTGGTGGAGATGCTGCCTGAGCTGGAGCTGCGTCATGTCGAGGGGCTGGGAATCTTCGTGTGAGATCCGGTAAGAAGAACTGTGTGGTACCAGGGACGTGGTGCGTAACCGAAATCAAGCCGGTCTCTGGGTCGTACGTAGAGAGTCCAAAAACATAAGGTCTACGTGGAGGGGGTGGAAGCTGACCCATCTAGAATTTGACATACGAAAGAAAGAGAGGGTAAGACTCGAGAGTCTTAGTGAGTTGCGTAAAGCACACGGATCAACGTGCTCGTATGACAATTCTAGTCAATCAAAGTAATACTCTTTCTTTTCAAAAGGTGGTACTAGTTCCAAAACTATGAGTCCTTACCTTGATTGATCAAACATTTTAAGGATCCGTTTCTAAGGGAGTCTACGTTTTCACTAGGTTCTCGCATTTCTAGCAACCTACGTAAATATCAACTATAAGGTTGGTTTCACAATTTCCTCGTAGGCCGTACTACGAGTCCACTGGTCCATGCCTCACATTCGATATTCCTTCGTTCGTTGAATTGAAGGTTAGCAGTTTCTCCACTTTTCATGTAAGTGTACACTATGACCCTCGAATGTGTATCCGGTCACAAAAATCCTCGGATTGCAAGTCCGGCATCATGGCCCAGCCATGGAAACTCTAACTCCTCGGATAACACCATTCGGCATCACGGCCCGGCCGTGGTATCATATGCAAGTCGGGACTATGTGTCCCTCAAATATGCTCTGAGTCCTAGACCGGGAAGTCTTGACCTTGACCACAGCTCCGTTCTCGCCTAAACTTTAAAGGTTCCTTGATTCGGAGGTGTCTTGTGTCAAAAAATCCTCTGCCATCTAGTCCACATGTCCCGTAGGTCCAATGCACCACCATCTAGTCGATTAGATGGCTGGATCCAAGCTAACCAGAAATTCAATCGAACGGATATAACGAGCAGCAGTTATAATTTAACAAACACATGTAGCATCCTCGGGTACTCGTCCGGACAATTCCAGGAATTCCGCCGAGTCGTTCATGCAATTCATAATACAATCTCAAGAACAGTACAACCATCATGCATGAGTACAGTCTTATACACTAGCATTACCATTTCACATTATCACTCTAATTTACAGATTCAGTATATAGCAGCAGATATCTTGATCACCCGGTAATACTACTGAGTAGTAATATCGTTGCATAGCAATAGTAGTTTATGTTTGATTTAGTTATAAGCTTCTCAGTTCTCACAGCACATAGATACATATATATATACTGGTATTGCCTTGTTCTGTATATTTAATAATTCGCTCATACTGTTACTAGTTTTAAGAAATAATTATTGCTACTAGTTTTAAGAAATAATTATAAAAATATTTCGTAGTTTATTGATCATAAAAATAAATTAGAGAAATTGGTCTAGCTTCGGTGCACCAGGAATCGACGCAGCGCATGACAGGCCACGTCCGCGCGATTCCCAGCGCCCAGCGCCCTGCGTGCCTCGCACGCCCGCGCACTGCGCTCCCCGCGCGCCTCGCGCCCTGCGCGTCCTGCGCCTCCCGCGCCCCGCGCGCTCCAGGCGCCCTGCGCCAGTGCATCATGCGTGCCTCGCGGGCCTCGCGCCCCGCGCTTGTGCGCGTCCTGCGTCCGCGCGCCTTGCGCATCCTGCGTCTGCGCGCCCTGAGCGCCCCGCGCCCGTGCGCAGGCAGCATCTGGCCTATTTCCTTCCAGGCGCGCAACGCCTACTCCATGTTCGTAGTGCGTGAAGTAATTTCCAGGTATGTAACTTCTATCTTATTTACTTAGTCATCCTATCATCACTTATCGTTCTCAAGGCTTCAGAAATCATAGAATTGGTTAAACAATTATTCAAATCTCAAAGAAAATAGTCACACACACATCTAAAAACCAGTTTATATTTTACTTTGACATATGCATGCATATAAACATACCACCAGTTACTTTTATATGGTTTCAGAAATAATTTGAAGTCAGATTCCTCATCTTTTTAGTTAACATCTCTTGTTCTAACGCATTAATCAGATTCAACACTCAAAGAATCATACAAATTGGATTTGCAAGCATCATAGACATATGTAAAAACCAAAAACCATCAGTTTAGTTTACAGAGTAACGTGAGTGTTCGGAGTGTTTGTGTCTTTCAATTACACGAAGCTTTCTAATTATAAAGAAAGCTTTCCCTCCTTCGAAGGAAGCTCAAGCTGGTGGTGGCTCCGTCTCATGGTGCAAGTAGGTGGTGTTACAAGGTGGAGTCAGGGCTAGCAGGTCGTGGCTTCCAGCAAAACTCCGAGGCACCAAAAAGAAATCAGATGACTTCTCTGCACAAGCCACGTACGCTGATACTCCGGGAAAAATAAGATGTGAGTGTTTTATGGTTCCGAGTGGTGTGATGGTGTATATTCACCTATAGGGTGGTCAAGAAGAATGTGTAGGATAGGTGTGGTAAATTCGGTGATAATCGGGTGAGTATGGTTTGACCTATTTTTCTCTTTAATGATACTCAAAGGGTCACTTTATTGTTTAATACACGTATGTAATTATGTTATAAACGTAATAATGATACCTCATACAAAATTATCGCAATAATTATATTGATAATTAGTTGTTAATTTCTAACTAATAATTATTAAATAATATGTTTAAGGCAAGGGTGTTACATCCCGCGCGGTAAATCTCAGGGACCAAATTGGGGTTTTAGTCTTAAAATAAAAGTTTTAATTTGGTTGGACTAATTGTTTGTTAAGTGTGTTTTAGGATCTAATTTATTTGACAAAATAAAAAGACACATCTTGACTACAATTAGACCAAAAAGTTGGCGCAAGACAAGGCTTGGAATACAAGTTATTCTAATTTTTGAAGACCAAGTCAAAACTTTTCTAATTAAGGAAAGTTTGGTTGGAAGACTCTATGATTTCCTAAAAATTTATTTATGGAAAATACATGGAATTAAATAGAGGATCATCTTTATAAAATATCTCTATTTAAATATTCATGCATAATATATATATATATATATATATATATATACATATATTTCGAAATTATATATAAAATAGGGAAACAAAATCAAATCTCTATTTTACACAATATTAGTTAATATTTTCGAGATATATATATATGTGTGGGAAATCTAGAAAGATCTTGTATGGAGAATTAAATGCAAATTATTAAATAAAATAATTATCTAGAATTTATTCTAGAATATATTTTGCATTTAAGTAACAGAATATTTTTATGGACACTTTAAAAAGATTCTGTGAGCCTCCTAAAGATTCTATTTGAATCTACAAGATTCCCAGAAGATTCCATGCGGGACCAGAAGATTCTGTTGAAGATTCTACACGAAGATATAAGATCTCAGTAGATTCTCTCAAGAATTTCAAGTCTAGAAGATTCCCGAAGATTCAGTGAAGATTCTAGAAGATTTCCGAAGATTCTATCAAGATCCCGAAGAAGCTCAAGATTCCATAAGAATCTCAAGCCTCAAGCTTCAAGATTCAAGAATCTACATTCAGAAGATTTCCTGCAAGACCATGTTTAGTGATTAAGTATTTTCAAAAAATGAGAAATTGTGAAATCCTAATTCCTACCAACATGGAGGCACAATTGTGGAGCAAGAAAAGCTAAAAACCCTAGCCTTTTCCCACTCCCAAGTTGGCACAAAACATGCTTGCATTTTTGCAAGATTTTGTGAAAAAATGATGAAGCAATACACACCACAACGTTAATAGTATTAGTCCCTTCGTTAGGGACTTGTTTGTCTACTATTCTAGTTCATTAAGGACTATAATGTCTCTTTTTGTTAACGTTTCAAACGGTCATTGAACGGAGGGACTAACTTATCCACGTTAGTGCAAATGTCAGGAACCACGAGTGGATTATGAATATCTCAGGGACCAATTTGTCCCGCGCGGTAAATCTCAGGGACCAAATTGGGGTTTTATTCGTAAAATAAAAGTTTTAATTTGGTTATACTAATTGTTTGTTAAGTGTGTTTTAGGATCTAATTTATTTGACAAAATAAAAAGACACATTTTGACTACAATTAGACCAAAAAGTTGGCGCAAGACAAGGCTTGGAATACAAGTTATTCTAATTTTTGAAGACCAAGTCAAAGCTTTTCTAATTAAGGAAAGTTTGGTTAGAAGACTCTATGATTTCCTAAAAATTTATTTATGGAAAATACATGGAATTAAATAAAGGATCATCTTTATACAATATCTCTATTTAAATATTCATGCATAATATATATATATATATACATATATTTCGAAATTATATATAAAATAGGGAAACAAAATCAAATCTCTATTTTACACAATATTAGTTAATATTTTCGAGATATATATATATATGTGTGGGAAATCTAGAAAGATCTTGTATGGAGAATTAAATGCAAATTATTAAATAAAATAATTATCTAGAATTTATTCTAGAATATATTTTGCATTTAAGTAACAAAATATTTTTATGGACACTTTAAAAAGATTCTGTGAGCCTCCTAAAGATTCTATTTGAATTTACAAGATTCCCAGAAGATTCCATGCGGGACCAGAAGATTCTGTTTAAGATGCTACACAAAAATTGAAGATCTCATAAGATTATCTCAAGAATTTCAAGTCTAGAAGATTCCCGAAGTTTCAGTGAAAATTCTAGAAGATTTCCGAAGATTCTATCAAGATCCCGAAGAATCTCAAGATTCCAGAGAATCTCAAGCCTCAAGCTTCAAGATTCAAGAACATACATTTAGAAGATTCCCTGGAAGACCATGTTTAGTGATTAAGTATTTTCAAAAAATGAGAAATTGTGAAATCCTAATTCATACCAACATGGAGGCAATTGTGGAGCAAGAAAAGCTAAAAACCCTATCCTTTTACCACTCCCAAGTTGGCGCAAAACATGCTTGCATTTTTGCAAGATTTTGTGAAAAAATGATGAAACAATACACACCACAAAGTTAACAGTATTAGTCCCCTCGTTAGGGACTTGTTTGTCTACTATTCTAGTTCATTAAGGACTATAATGTCTCTTTTTGTTAACGTTTCAAACGGTCATTGAACGGAGGGACTAACTTGTCCACGTTAGTGCAAATGTCAGGAACCACGAGTGGATTATGAATATCTCAGGGACCAATTTGTCCCGCGCGGTAAATCTCAGGGACCAAATTGGGGTTTTATTCGTAAAATAAAAGTTTTAATTTGGTTGGACTAATTGTTTGTTAAGTGTGTTTTAGGATCTAATTTATTTGACAAAATAAAGAGACACATCTTGACTACAATTAGACCAAAAAGATGGCGCAAGACTAGGCTTGAAATACAAGTTATTCTAATTTTTGAAGACCAAGTCAAAGCTTTTCTAATTAAGGAAAGTTTGGTTGGAAGACTCTATGATTTCCTAAAAATTTATTTATGGAAAATACATGGAATTAAATAGAGGATCATCTTTATAAAATATCTCTATTTAAATATTCATGCATAATATATATATATATATATATACATACATATATTTTGAAATTATATATAAAATAGGGAAACAAAATCAAATCTCTATTTTACACAATATTAGTTAATATTTTCGAGATATATATATATATGTGTGGGAAATCTAGAAAGATCTTGTATGGAGAACTAAATGCAAATTATTAAATAAAAATAATTATCTAGAATTTATTCTAGAATATATTTTGCATTTAAGTAACAGAATATTTTTATGCACACTTTAAAAATATTCTGTGAGCCTCCTAAAGATTCTATTTGAATCTACAAAATTCCCAGAAGATTCCATGCGGAACCAGAAGATTCTGTTGAAGATTCTACACAAAGATAGAAGATCTCAGAAGATTCTCTCAAGAATTTCAAGTCTAGAAGATTCCCGAAGATTCAGTGAAGATTCTAGAAGAATTCCAAATATTCTATCAAGATCCCGAAGAATCTCCAGCCTCAAGCTTCAAGATTCAAGAATCTACATTCAGAAGATTCCCTGGAAGACCATGTTTAGTGATTAAGTATTTTCAAAAAATAAGAAATTGTGAAATCCTAATTCATACCAACATGGAGGCACAATTGTGGAGCAAGAAAAGCTAAAAACCCTAGCCTTTTCCAGCTCCCAAGTTGGCGCAAAACATGCTTGCATTTTTGCAAGATTTTGTAAAAAAATGATGAAGCAATACACACCACAACGTTAACAGTATTAGTCTTTCGTTAGGGACTTGTTTGTTCTACTATTCTAGTTCATTAAGGACTATAATGTCTCTTTTTGTTAACGTTTCAAACGGTCATTGAACGGAGGGACTAACTTGTCCACGTTAGTGCAAATGTCAGGAACCACGAGTGGATTATGAATATCTCAGGACCAATTTGTCCCGCGCGGTAAATCTCAGGGACCAAATTGGGGTTTTAGTCTTAAAATAAAAGTTTTAATTTGGTTGGACTAATTGTTTGTTAAGTGTGTTTTAGGATCTAATTTATTTGACAAAATAAAAAGACACATCTTGACTACAATTAGACCAAAAAGTTGGCACAAGACAAGGCTTGGAATACAAGTTATTCTAATTTTGAAGACCAAGTCAAAACTTTTCTAATTAAGGAAAGTTTGGTTGGAAGACTCTATGATTTCCTAAAAAATTTATTTATGGAAAATACATGGAATTAAATAGAGGATCATCTTTATAAAATATCTCTATTTAAATATTCATGCATAATATATATATATATATATATACATACATATATTTTGAAATTATATATAAAATAGGGAAACAAAATCAAATCTCTATTTTACACAATATTAGTTAATATTTTCGAGATATATATATATATGTGTGGGAAATCTAGAAAGATCTTGTATGGAGAACTAAATGCAAATTATTAAATAAAAATAATTATCTAGAATTTATTATAGAATATATTTTGCATTTAAGTAACAGAATATTTTTATGCACACTTTAAAAATATTCTGTGAGCCTCCTAAAGATTCTATTTGAATCTACAACATTCCCAGAAGATTCCATGCGGAACCAGAAGATTCTGTTGAAGATTCTACACAAAGATAGAAGATCTCAGAAGATTCTCTCAAGAATTTCAAGTCTAGAAGATTCCCGAAGATTCAGTGAAGATTCTAGAAGAATTCCAAATATTCTATCAAGATCCCGAAGAATCTCCAGCCTCAAGCTTCAAGATTCAAGAATCTACATTCAGAAGATTCCCTGGAAGACCATGTTTAGTGATTAAGTATTTTCAAAAAATAAGAAATTGTGAAATCCTAATTCATACCAACATGGAGGCACAATTGTGGAGCAAGAAAAGCTAAAAACCCTAGCCTTTTCCCGCTCCCAAGTTGGCGCAAAACATGCTTGCATTTTTGCAAGATTTTGTAAAAAAATGATGAAGCAATACACACCACAACGTTAACAGTATTAGTCCTTTCGTTAGGGACTTGTTGGTCTACTATTCTAGTTCATAAGGACTATAATGTCTCTTTTTGTTAACGTTTCAAACGGTCATGGAACGGAGGGACTAACTTGTCCACGTTAGTGCAAAATGTCAGGAACCACGAGTGGATTATGAAATCTCAGGGACCAATTTGTCCCGCGCGGTAAATCTCAGGGACCAAATTGGGGTTTTAGTCTTAAAATAAAAGTTATAATTTGGTTGGACTAATTGTTTGTTAAGTGTGTTTTAGGATCTAATTTATTTGACAAAATAAAAAACACATCTTGACTACAATTAGACCAAAAAGTTGGCACAGACAAGGCTTGGAATACAAGTTATTCTAATTTTTGAAGACCAAGTCAAAACTTTTCTAATTAAGGAAAGTTTGGTTGGAAGACTCTATGATTTCCTAAAAAATTTATTTATGGAAAATACATGGAATTAAATAGAGGATCATCTTTATAAAATATCTCTATTTAAATATTCATGCATAATATATATATATATATACATACATATATTTTTGAAATTATATATAAAATAGGGAAACAAAATCAAATCTCTATTTTACACAATATTAGTTAATATTTTCGAGATATATATATATATGTGTGGGAAATCTAGAAAGATCTTGTATGGAGAACTAAATGCAAATTATTAAATAAAAATAATTATCTAGAATTTATTCTAGAATATATTTTGCATTTAAGTAACAGAATATTTTTATGCACACTTTAAAAAGATCTTGAGCCTCCTAAAGATTCTATTTGAATCTACAAGATTCCCAGAAGATTCCATGCGGGACCAGAAGATTCTGTTGAAGATTCTACACGAAGATAGAAGATCTCAGAAGATTCTCTCAAGAATTTCAAGTCTAGAAGATTCCCGAAGATTCAGTGAAGATTCTATCAAGATCCCGAAGAATCTCCAGCCTCAAGCTTCAAGATTCAAGAATCTACATTCAGAAGATTCCCTGGAAGACCATGTTTAGTGATTAAGTATTTTCAAAAAATAAGAAATTGTGAAATCCTAATTCATACCAACATGGAGGCACAATTGTGGAGCAAGAAAAGCTAAAAACCCTAGCCTTTCCCGCTCCCAAGTTGGCGCAAAACATGCTTGCATTTTTTGCAAGATTTTGTAAAAAAATGATGAAGCAATACACACCACAACGTTAACAGTATTAGTCCTTTCGTTAGGGACTTGTTTGTCTACTATTCTAGTTCATTAAGGACTATAATGTCTCTTTTTGTTAACGTTTCAAACGGTCATTGAACGGAGGGACTAACTTGTCCACGTTAGTGCAAATGTCAGGAACCACGAGTGGATTAT
>RYYW01000073.1:162535-200088 GCA_013621005.1 Aeschynomene evenia | reverse complement strand
CTGACCTGACGGATATTTTGGACCAGCGGGATGGAGATTACTGCATCGCCGCGTTCCGTTCCAGATGCAGTATTTCCGGCGATGACGTTTGCGGTGCGGGCGGTCGATAATGCAACGATGAGTGCGGTCGGATCGTGTTATAGTGCTTGCGCCATTGCTCGATGACGACGGTGGCCTCCTTTAAGCTGTAGAAGATTTCTCCGTTGAGGCATTCATCTCGCAGCTTGCCGTTGAAGCTTTCGCAGTAACCGTTTTTCCCAGGGGCTGCTAGGTTCGATGTAGAGCGTTTTTACTCCCAGCCCTGCAAACCAACTGCGCACGATCTTGGCCGTCATCTCCGCGCCGTTGTCCGACCGGATGTGGTCGGGGGACACCGCGTTCGAGCATCACATCGGCCATCGTGTCGATGACGCCAAAGCTGTTGATCCGGCGCGCCACTCGGATGGCCAGGCACTCGCGGGTGAACTCATCAATCAGGGTCATCAGCCGGACCTTGCGGCCGTCGTGGGTCTGAGCCTCAACGAAGTCATAGCTCCAGACATGGTTGCGATGCTGTGGTCGCAGCCGGATGCAGGATCCGTCGTTGAGCCACAGCCGGCCCCGCGGCTTTTGCTTCCTGGGTACTTTAAGCCCCTCCCGGCGCCAGATCCGTTGAACCCGATCACACCCGACCTGCCAGCCGGCGTCGACAAGCAGGGATGTGATCCGGCGATAGCCATATCGTCCGTATTGGGAGGCTAAGGAGACAATCGCTCTCGTCAGCGCATCTTCATCAGCACGGACAATGGTGGTGTATCGCTGCGTCCCGCGGTACTGGCCGACGATCCGACAGGCATGGCGCTCCGAGAGCCTGTACTTCTCCCGGATGGCTTCTACCGCTGTCGGCGCCGTTCAGGGCTTACAAGTTTCCCGAGGCAACGTCCTTGAGCACCTGTTTCTCAAGCGATAGATCGGCGACCAGCCGCTTGAGGCGCACGTTCTCTCGCGCTCGAGATCCTTCATCCGCCTGGCCTGATCAAGCTCCAGCCCACCGTATTCCTTCCGCCAGCGGTAGTAGCTCTGCTGCGAAATCCCGGCTTCCCGACACGCTACCGGCGCTCCTTTGCCCTGCGACATCAACACTTCGATCTGACGGAGTACCACTACGATTTGCTCCGCGCTGAATCTCTTCTTCGGCATAACCAAAGCTCCTTTCCAAGCTCATTTTCTCACAAAGCTTGGTCCAAAAAACCCAGGTCAGGTCAGCCTGCGAGGAGTTGGCACAAATGATGTCGATATTCAGCGCGTGCAGCGCCCGGCCAAACTGGGTCATGCCATCGCCGGAGGCGGCATCCTTCTTGTTGACCCGGAATACGCCATGCTTGTCGGAGTAGAACGCCACCGGCTTGCCATAGCGCTCCAGATAAGCGCGGGTCGCGGCAAAATAATCGAAGGTGCTCTCGCTCTCGACAAACTGCAGATGCATCAGCCGGCTGGTGGCATCGTCGATGTAGACGAGCAGGGTGCATTGTGGTCCGCGGCCCTCGAACCACCAGTGCTCCGAGCCATCAATCTGGATCAACTCGCCCAGGCAATCGCGCCGATACCGCGGCTGATGCACAGGCTTCAACCTTGCCCGGCGATCCTTCCACAGGCCCGCCGCCATCATCCATTGCCGCAGCGTCTCGCGCGCCAGATGAATCCCGTGCAGCTCCGCCAGCTTCTCCGCAGCCAGCGTCGGTCCGAAGTCGCAATAGCGCTCCCGAATGATGCCGATGACTTCGGCGCGCAACGTTGTCGGATAACAGCGGTTGCTCGGCCGGCCGCGGCGGCGGGAGACCAGGGCCTCCGGGCCATGCTGGTCATAGGCCTTCGCCAGCCGAAATACCTGACGCCGGCCAAGCCCCATCAGCGCTGCGGCGTCCGCAACTTTGATCCTGTTCGCCGCCAGATCCTGCAACACGCTCATCCGGTCGATCTCCGTCCGGCTCATCGCAATCACCGTCATCGGCCCAATACTCCCCAGCTGAAACCGTGGAGAGTGACATCTCTATCTGGGCCAACAGTGACTTCTCTATCTGGCGTCTACACCCGCGCCTTCGCATAACATAGATTATGGAACATAAGTATTTGATTTAACAGGACAATCTGTAACGATGCCACAGTATCATCCTGTGAGGTGGTCCGCAAGATCGAACGCGGCAACAGCCGCTGGCGGCCATGAGGCATGAGCCAGGGAAAAACTTCCCATTGAGCCGTTGATCCTTGGCGTCGCACGGCCTTATTGATATCAAGTAATCAGGACGAATCAAAAAGGGCCGCCGTGGCACGTCAAAAAGGCAGACCGAAAGTGGAAACGGAACCTGTCATGGTCAGGCTTCCGCTTCCGTTGCTCGCAATCCTCGATGAGTTTCGACGCAAGCAGGCCGGCATCCCGACAAGGCCCGCAGCCATTCGCTTACTGTTGAAAGATCAACTCGTCAGCCTGGGGTACGTCGAGGCCGAGAAATGACTCAGTCGCCGCCAGGTGCGAAAATCTACCATATCGTCAATGTCGACAGACTTCCGTCGATCATCGCTCATAACAGGTTGCTGTGCGATTCTGAGATCATAAAGCTTGCGCTTCCCGGCACGACCATCGGCATGGGATCGATCAAGGAGCGCAGATTGCGCCTTCCCGTCGATTGCTACGCCAATGCGTTTGTGGGCAATTTCGTGCCCTTCTACTTCTGTCCCCGCTCGGTGATGCTCTATGTGATCCATTGCGCCAACAGTCCCGAACTTGCGTACAAGGGTGGGCAGGGGCCGATCGTCCACTTAGAAGCAGACCTTCACAAGGTCATCGAATGGGCAGATGGAAACAATCACAGCTGGGCATTCAGCGGATCAAATGCGGGCGCGGCCTACGCGCAGTTTTGGAAAGTTGCCGCCCAACTCGATCAGCTGAACTGGGAACATATCGCTGCCACGCAATGGGCGCAGGCTGATATCAAGGAGGCCAAGCAAGCCGAGTTCCTGATGTATAATCATTTCCCATGGCATCTGGTTGAACGCATCGGCGTTCATTCGAAGGCTGTGTTCAATGTAGCGGTAAATGCCTTAGCACAAGCTGCGCACAAGCCGACCGTACAGATCCTACCACACTGGTATTACTGAGGAGGACCGCATGATCACATTCACAACCGGTGACATCCTCGATGCCGACGCTGATGCGCTGGTGAACACCGTCAATTGCGTCGGCATCATGGGTCGCGGAATTGCGCTGCAATTCAAGAACAAGTTTCCGGGTAACTTCAAGGCCTATGCCGCCGCATGTGATCGCCACGAAGTTCAGCCTGGGAAGATGTTTGTCCACGAGACAGGCAAGCTGTCACCGCGTTATATCATTAACTTTCCGACCAAGCGCCACTGGAAGGGCAAGAGTCGCATCGAAGATATTGAGACGGGTCTCGAGGACCTTGTGCGGGTGATAGGACAATTCAAGATACGCTCCATCGCGATACCGCCGCTTGGCTCCGGGCTGGGTGGACTCGACTGGGACAACGTTCGGCCCAAGATCGTTCAGGCGTTGGAAAATGCCCCTGATGTTGTTGCGATGATCTACGAACCCTCCGGTGCTCCGGATTCCGCCGCACTGGCGCGCAATCGTACGGTGCCCAACATGACGCCCGGTCGCGCCGCACTGGTCATCTTGGTCCAGCGTTACCTAAACGGCCTGATGGACCCGTTTGTTACGCTTCTGGAAGCACATAAGCTCATGTTCTTCATGCAGGAGGCCGGTGAGAATCTGCGCCTAAAGTATCGCAAGGCCAACTACGGACCATACGCTGAAAACTTGCGCCATGTACTCAGCAGCATCGAGGGTCACCTGATTTCCGGCTATTCTGACGGTGGTGACGACCCGACGAAGCGGTTGAGCCTCGTTCCGGGCGCATTCGAAGATGCCGACCGCTTCCTCGAGGATCAGTCCGAGACGCGGCTTCGTTTTGATCGTGTCGCCGAATTGGTCGATGGTTTCGAGACGCCCTACGGACTGGAACTGCTGTCCACAGTATATTGGGTCGCAACGAACGAAGAAGCTCAGAGCCTTTCGGACCTCCAATCCAAACTCTACGCCTGGAATGAGCGAAAGAAGCAGTTCTCTCCCGACCAAATCGCGCTTGCGTTGAAAGTTCTGATCGAAAGAGGATGGGTTGACCGTAAAGTGCATGTTGATCAGCCAAGCCAGCGGTCGGCTGTTGCGGCGGCGTCGTCGTCTGCGATCCAATAAACTTGGAGCGGTGCAAGTCCATACGGACACCATTCTTCCGCGAGAGAGCCACATTAGACCGGTTGCGAGGGCACAGCTGGAACTAGACTTCGTCTTGGACGGCGTGATTAACAAAAGCTGCCAGGCCCTTGAGGCGTGATCCATCGCCCGTATAGGCGATCACCTTCGTTCTGCGCTTGGTTTGTCTTGTTCTCCGAAAGATTCGTGTAGGTCTACCAAGAGGCTTCGCGCTTTCTGCACTCGGTCCATCTCTGCGGAATCAACACCGAGCACTTTGGTCATCGCGGCGAATTCTTGATTCTGCTCATGCGCAGCGGCGGCGAGGATATCACGCACATCGCAGTTCTCGCCCGCCGGCGGCGAGGGCGCCTCACCGAGCGACAGCGTCGTAGGCGACGATGACCGAGTGGCCGCATTCCGTCGGGCGAGTGGGAAAGGCGCGTCCGACAAGTCCGGGGGTTTTACCGACGTCGCCGGAGCGGTGGACTTCTTATTCGGCCGCCGGCCCGGGTTTTTTTCGGCTGCGAAGCGGCTGGCGGCATGACATTGTTCTGGTCTTCTTGTTGCTCGGGAGCTGGATTGATCGCGCCTCTCAGGGACTCGTCCTGCCAAGCACGCAACCTGGGCAGGACAGGCGGAGAGCCTTTGGCGCGTTCGAAGTAGCCGCGATATGGCTTGTCCAGGTAGTGCCGGATCTTCGTGAGCTCGAACGAGCGCGAGTTCTTTACCATCAAGATCGAGAGGCGCGCGGACATCTCGCGCAGCTCAAGTGCGCTGCGCAGCGGCCGTGGCGTGTAGTGCGGTGACCAGACGCGCGGCGCGAAGATGCCCTGCCCCGGTCTCTGGATCGGTGTCTTGTAAACCTGTGTTGTCTCGCCGAGCATCTCGGATACGAACTCCGACGTGTCGAGATCGTTGATCTGGATGAAAAGCTTAATCTGCGAGCCCGACACAGTCGTCACGCGCGTGTTCTTGCCGTAGAGCTCGTCGAGCTGCGCGATGTCCTGCATCACGATCGCCATGCGGAAGCCGTAGCCCGCACTGATTGTGATCTTCGAGATCAGCGAGTCCATCCGGCCGACATGGTAGAATTCGTCGAGCATCAGCAGAACTTGGTGAGGTTCGTCGTCTCCCGGGATCTTTACCATCATCAGGTCGTGGATCTGCTGGAACAGGATGCGAATGAGCGGCCGGAAGATCGATAGCTCCGCGATGGTGCACCCGATGAAGATCGTCATCGGCTGCCGGCGTAGCTCGCGGATGTCGAAGTCCGACGTCTCGGTCGCCGCCGAGATGAGTCCGTTGTTCCACAGCGACATCGCCATGTTAACGTTGAACACCGCGCTGTTGCGCGTCTCCGGTTCCAAGGCGATGTACTGATTGAAGCTATCGACGACCCATGTCGGCAAATGCTGACGTTCGGTCCGCACTATCGCGCGCAGGACCGATGAAATATCCTTGCCGGTCGTCGTCATCCGCGCGACGGTGCGCATGTGCTGCGCGCTGGCGATCAAAGGCGATGACAGCACGTAGCCGATCAGCGATGACAGTAATAGGCGACCGGCGCCGGCCCACGTGTCGTCGGCTTTCTCCGGAATCACAAAAGAGGCCACTACCAGACAGTCCGTCGCCATGCGCTCGTCGCGGCGCACGAAGTCGAGCGGATTGTAGCGATGCGTGTCGTTTGACCCCGGCGAGAACATGAAGACCTTGTTGCCCATCGCCGCTCGGTGATTGGCCAACGCCTCGAAGTTCTCGCGCTTGGGATCGAAGAACACCGCCGAGCCCTGCCAGAGATAGCCGTTGGGGAGAACAAAGCCGGTGCCCTTCCCCGAGCGCGATGGCCCAACGACCAGGATGTGGGCGGGTTCGTCGGAGCGGATCGTCGCCCCGCCGAGCGTTCCGAGCACAATGCCGCGTTTGGCTGTGAGGCCTTGCTTCGCCGCCTCCATCAATGTGCCAAAGCGCGCGCGCCGTAGGCATTGGCGCCGGTTGACGATGGCGAAGAGCAATCCAGCCAGCCCTAGCGCTCCGACGGTCGCCACGGCGTAGCCAGCGCGGATGAGCGCCTCGACGCGCGTAGGGGCGAACACGAGCCGATCGTAGAAATGCCGCCAGGCAACTAGGAAGAAGTCGGCCGAGCGGTCGGCATTCTGCATCCGGAAGAGAGCCCAACGGGTCGCGCCTCGCTCGGAAAGCGGCTCGGCGCCCAACGAGCGCCACGACGACTTCATAGGCCATGCTCCACAGAAGCCAGAAGGCGAGCAGCAGCAAGATCGCGACGCCGATCCTATAGGCGACGACGCGCGCCATGACGGCCTCTCCCTCCGGTGCGCTGCTCCCGCCATTCCGCCATGCGCGAGAAATGCACCGCCGATGTGCCACGCCGTCCGCCGACCTTCGTCTGCTGAATGACGATCGGTAGCACCGACTTGATGTAGGCGACGATCTCGTCGCGGCGCAGGCCGAGCCCGGCCTGCATCACCATCAAGGCGAGTTGCTCGAAGGCACCGGCGGGACTGTCAGCATGCACCGTCGTGACGCTGCCGGGATGGCCGGTGTTGATCGCACGCAGGAACGAGTAGGCCTCGGCGCCGCGGATCTCGCCGAGGAAGATGCGGTCGGGCCGCAGCCGCATTGAGGCCTGCAGCAGCGTCTCCACGGTCACCGCGGCCTCGCCCTGGGTCCGCCCTTCGAGCGACGAGCGGCAGGTAGTTCCTCTGGATCGGATTGACCTCGCGCGTGTCCTCGATGGTGATGATGCGCTCCTCTATCGGCACTTCCTTGAGGATCGCATTCAAGAACGTTGTCTTGCCCGAGCTCGTGCCGCCAGACAAAAGGATCGAATAGCGGTTCAGCACCGCAAGGCGGATGAACTCTTCGATCCGGCCGGCGTCGAGATGTTCGCACAGGCGCCCGTCGGTCTCCGACAGCGCCCCCTCCCCCGCTGTTGTCACCTTGTCGAAGGAACCGAGCTTTCGGTAATCATCGAGCCGCATTTCTTTGATGACCTGCTTTCGGATCGCGAATGCGCCGCCCGCTGTCGTCGCCGGCGGCATCACGCCCTGGAAACGTTCGCCTGTCGGCAGCGCGGCCGAGAGCAGCGGATGCTCCTCATTGACGCTCTGGCCCGAGTGACCGGCGACACGTTCAGCGAGATGGCGGATCGCATGCTCGGTGAGACGTGGAACTTCGTGGCGCTCCATCGCCGAACGACCAAAGCGTTCAACCCACACCTCGCCCGGGCCATTGGCGCAGATCTCGACGATCTGGTCGTCGTCAAGCCAGAGGCGGATCGGATCGAGCGCCCGATCAATGAAGACTGTCACGCTTCGCGCCGGTGCGTTCACGCTTCAGCTCCCTCAAGGCTTCCTTGACCGGGTCGGGATAGAGCGCGGAGAAGTCGAGGTCGCGTCGCACGAAGACGATGATCCGTGTCCCCTGATCGAGGTGGATGGTGGGTGGAATGTTGATCGAGTTGCGCAACGCCTCCCGAGCGATGGTGGTGAGGGTCTGCGATACGTTCTGAGCTGCGATCTGCCGCGCCTGCAGGCTCAACTGGTTCTGGTTCAGGCCCGTTTGCGTCTGCGTCACCGCGCCTGTGACGGGATCGGTCGTGGTGATGATCGTGCCGTTGCCGGTGTTGCTGGTGTTCTGGCCGTAGCCGCTCAGAAATTGCGAGACGCCACCGACGAGCGACAGCATGATCGCGGAGCCGAAGCGCTCTAGATAATGGTTGTCGACGAATCCGGCATTGCCGGCGCGGCCGAGATCATCCGTCCCGTTCGAGCCGAGCTGAACGGAGACCCCGTCGGATCGCAGCATGCGCGTCCACACCACGAAGACGCGGGTCTGCCCTTGCGCGATCCCTGACTTGTATTCGCCGACGAGGCGGCTGCCGGCCGGGATCAGCACACGGCGGCCATCGAAGGACCAGACGTTCTCGCTGACGACCGCCCGGACCATGCCGGGCAGATCGCTCTGGAGCGCCGTCTCCAATACGCCGCGGATCATCGTGCCTTGAGCGACCAGCGCATCGATCCGGCTGTTCTTGGTGGCGCGCGATACCTCGACGCCTGCTGCCGAGACCGAGGCCAGAAATCGGCGATTGGGATCGTCGTCCGCGCCCGCCGCCGCACTGCTGGCGTTCTCGGCGTTTCCAGCGGCCGAGGCCGCTGCGTTATCGGTGATCACCTGGGGTGCGCGCAAGCGTTCCCATTTCCGCCGCTCTTCCTCCTGGCGCTGTCGTTCGAGTTCGGCGAGACGACGCGCCTCGTCGTCATTGGGCGGCGCCGCTGCCAGCGGCGGTTCAGGTGGCGGAGGCGCTGGCAGCGCCAAGGGAGGGGCAACCGGAGGGGGCGGTGGGGCAGATTCCGGTGGCGCCCGCGGGATGACGATGGTGCCCTGGTTGGTTTGCGTCCGCGGTCCCGCCAGCGAGGGCGCCGGAAACTGCGTCGTCGTGAACTCCTCCTTGTCGGGCGTCGTCAGCGTGGGCGCGCGCCGCGCCACCGAGTCGTAGATCATCCAGGCGGCGACCAGCAGCGCGCCGATCGGAACCCCGAGCTTCAGGAAGCTGCCGAGCGCGGTTCGCCCGCGTGCGACGGAGGTTGCCGCTGCGGCTTCCAGTTCGAACGAGCGATAGTCGTCAGGCGTGGGCATGATCAGCCTCCCACGGTCGTCGCCAAACCCACCCGTTTGCGGCCGATAGGCTCCAGCCGTTCGGTTCGTGAACGTTGGTGAGGCGGCGGTTGAAGATGCAGGTCGATTCCTGGCCGTTGCGAAGCGTCCACTGCGGCGAGACCTTGTCGACGATGACGTAGGGCCCTCGGTCCGGAAATTGACCAAGCTCTCGTTGCGGTCCGCATCGACAATATAGATCGCCGGCGTCTCGCCCTCGAAACGGAACCAGGTCTTGGTCCCATCGTCGAAGACCGCGACCGGCTTATTCGCCGAGGAGCCCTTGTAGCCGTAGTCACTGTTGGCGTTCGCGATGTTCAGGTCTTTGAGATTGGGATTCGCGGCGCGCTCCTTCGCTTCGGCCAAGAGCTTGGCGCTCGCCTCGTCGTCCGGAAATCGGAATCGCACGGCGTAAATCTGACCGGACGGCGGCCGCGTGTTCGAGCGCAGCAAGAACGAATAGATACGCTTGTCGGTGACGACGTTGAGGTTCGAGATCGCGTTCTTGTCGACCGGCTTGACGAAGATGATGTCGCCCTTGCGATTCGGCTCGACCTTCCAGGCAATCGAGTCGCCGAGCGCCAGGGTTTCGATCTTTTCGTCCGGCTGCAGCTCGATCATCGTCGACGTACCGTAACTCGCATCGATCGCGGTGACGTTGTCCCTGTTATAGATGACATCCCGGACCCTTGAATCGGTGCGGCCAGGACGCGGCAGCGCTTCCGCGAGTGCGGCGCTCGCCATGGTGCAGAAGATCAGACCGAGGACGACACAACGCGTTCTCATTGCTGCGCACCCACAGTTCCGGCGACGGCGCCGTTCCTGATCGCGGCGATATTCCAGCACTTGGAAGCCGAGCGGTTGTCGAAGCGCCATTCATTGCGCATCGGCGCGGAGGTGTAGCGGAACCGCACGAGCGAGACCCAGTTGCGCGTGATGATGTTGGTCGAGGACTTCTCCTCGGTCGAAAACCGCGCCAGCGCGGTTCGATTGTTCGGGAATGTCACCGATTTGATTGTGACCGACATCACCGTGTTGGTGCCGTGGACCTTGACAGGATTGGTCGGATTGGCGGGCGAATAGATTTCCGTGAGCTCACGGCTTGCGTCTCCCGTCGCCAGCAGCTGGGCGAGGTCGAAGTTGTCCTTCAACGCCTTCGGGTCATAAGTTTCCCGCGCCTTGATGTAACGGACGACGTTGAACGTCGTCACCGCTTCGTCTTGAGTCAACGGGCCTTCGGCCATCGGGCGTTTCACCTCGACGAAGCCGGTCGTCTTGTCGACGACAACCATATAAGGCTCGTAGGTCTTGAGCGGACGAGCAAGGCCAGCGTTCCGAGCGCCCGACTGCGACCACAGTCATCACAGACGCAACGATCCAGGCCAGCGCGCGGAGTTGCGATTCCGCCGCGCGATGTCGCGTTCCCATGTCGCGCCATCGGCATAGTAGCGCGGATCGACGCGCGCGGGCTCTGATGTCACGGTTTCCGTCATAGCCGCCCTCCGCCACTCGACGCCGGCGGCACGCCCGGGTTACGCAACTGTTCGGCGAGGCGACGGAATTCCGCTGATTGCGCCCATGAGGCGCGCGAAGTCCGACGCGCGCCCGTTGACGCGATGCAAGCTCCTCGCGGCGCGACATCGAGGCGGATTGAGCGGATTGCGAAACGCAAGGCGGCCCCGGTTGGCGGCCGCGCCGAGCCGATAGCCGGTTGCTGTCGCGAGGACTGCGCCGATACGCGGCGCGAAGATGGGGACGCCGCCGGCGATCGCCGCCGCCATATTGTTGATCTGGCTGAGCAGCAGAATGCCGATGATGGCGAGCAGCACCACCGGTCCGATGGTGGCCCAGGTCGCGGACTTGGAATTGGCGACGCCGTTGAGCGTATCGATCGTCTGCTGGATCAGCGAGACGTAGAAAGCCAGAAACGCATAGACCAGCACCTGGACGAGAAAATATTGCACGAGTGAGCTGAGCAGCCGCTGAAAAATCGGGTCGTGACGCCGAACAGCAGCAGAATGATGAACAGCGGCGCCAATGCAGCAGCAGCCACATGAACATCTTCGACAGGACGATGAGGAAGAGGGCGAAGCCGATCAGGATCGCCATCACGACGTAGAATACGGCGGCAAAGATGTAGGGGCCCCAGTTGGTAATACCGGCGTTCTGTAGAAACGCCTCGGTGGCGCTGTTGGTCGTGTTCCACATATTCTGAAGCGCCGACTGCACGCCGTTGACGGAATTGAGATTTGCGGACGTTCCGGTGTTATTGGCGGTGGTGACCGCGCTGAGCAGGGCGTCGCCGATGGCAGAGGGACCATCGTTGAGGAAGTTGTAGGCCAACGTCTGGAAGTCACCCCACTTCGTGGCCATCGCGTAGATCAGCATCGCGCGAAGGAGGCGAAATGCATGGTCGGCGGGTCCGCCAGTCGCAGTGCCCTGCCAGATGCCGACACCCCAAAAAATCACGTAGAGTGTTAGCAGCAAGCCGGCGACGCCGGTCCGCCGCCCGAGGTCGCCGCGCTCGCCAGCGCCTGGTAGGCGGTCGAAACATAATTCTGGCCGAGCTGATCGACCGATTGCAGCAATGTCGTAATGTTGAAGGTGTTTCCCATTGCCCCTCTCAGATCGGGCCGCATCGGACCGCAGCGGTCAAGGCGCTGGAGGCGTCCGGAGGGCGGCGGGGTGGCGTCCGAGTAGGCGAGCGGCGTCCCGCCTTCGTCGGGGAGCACGGCGCCTTCAAGGGCTTATACGCGCAGCCGGCGATCGCGGTGCCGATGAGCATCAGTGTGGCGAATATCACGATGATCTTCACGGGGCCGGCGCCTTGGGTTGTGTGAATGTCATGGCGCGCGAAGCAGCCTTGGCGGGTCGTCTTGTTCGAGCCCTGCCCCTGCGCCTGCGCCGGTGCCCATTGCAGGCGCGTCGCCTCGCGGAAGCGCGTAAACGGCCGACCAAGACGCCGACAATGACAGCGGCGATGGCAACAAGGATTGCAGTACGCACAGACATGCCCCCGATTACGTTGACGACTATTGTGTGAATTTCATCGCCGCGCGGCAGACGATTCGGCGGCGATGCGATCGAGGTTCGCTTGATTGGCGGCGGCCGCGGCGTTGTTGACGACGCCGTTGAGCTCATTGACCGTTTGTCCGGTCTGGATCTGCACCTGAGTGTTCTGGTCGACGCTGCCTTTGAGGTCTTGCGCCTTGCCGATCTGTTGGCCGCCTTGCGTGAATGCCGATGATCGCTGCTGCACGGCGCTCTGTGTCGAGTTGATCAGTCCGGACAGCGTTGCCGCGACGTTGACGGAATTTTTGTACGCGGTGTCGGCGGGTGGGCCTGGCCGCTGACGAGCCCGGTAATGGTCTGCACCAACTGCAGCCCGTTGATGAGCGTCGAGACGATGTTCTGAGACGCCCACCCCATGCCCGCGAACGACAAGGCCCCGCCCGAAATCACCGAACCCAGGGAAGGCGCTTGCGCCATCGAGAAGCCGCCGCCCAGCGCCATCTGGGCAAGTGTCCCCTGCGCCTGCGAAGAGCGGTCGCCGGTGACAGCCTGCAAGGTCTTTTGTGTGAACTGGAGGATTTGTTGATCCGCGGTGAGGATCTGCTGCGTGCTGGTCGCGATCTGCTGCGCCTTGGCGAGGTTCGCGCTATCGAGGACGGGAACCTGCGCCATCGCCGGCGGCGCGCCCATGGAAGCCAGTGTCAACGCGGCGAGCATGAATATCCAACGCATCGGAGTCTCCCTATCGGCTGTTGGCAGAAATCGCGGCAAGCGCCGCGGTTACATCGGTGACTGTTAACGCCGCGCTCGCGCCGGCATTGCCGGTGTTGGCGGCATTCTGCACCTGGGCGAGGTAGAAAATGACGTTGCCGTCGGTATCGACGTAGCGCGCGCTCACACAAGATGGATCCGGCGCCGAGCCCGGCGGCGTTGTCGAGCACGCCGATGGCGCTCGACAGGGATCGGCCGCCGTTCGGATCCATCATGCCGACGGGACAGACCGGGCCCGATGTCGCTTGCGCAGCACTGGTCGTTGCGCGCATGCCGAGCGCCGACCGGCTCATGTCGCTCGTCATTGCCAAGTTCAACGCGTTGAGCGCGGTCACCCAGAGATTGGCCGAGCCGATTGCGCTGTTCCAGGCGAGGTTGTTTTGCAGCCGCGCCGCGCTGTTCATGTCGATCGCGGCCATCACCGTCGGCGCCGTTCCGACCTGCTGGCCGGCTGCCTTGAATGCCGATTGGGCCGCCGTCATTGTCGAGCCGCTGGCGCCAAGCCCCGCCACCACGTCTCCGCTCGACTTGAACAGGGTCTGGCTGTTGAGCGCCGCACCCTGGGCGGATGGATCGGGCGTCGCCGGCAGGTCGGGACCGTAGGTCTGGATCGCTTGGCTGCCAGCGCCGCTTTGCGGCTGCACGGTGGGATTGGTGATGGTCGCCTTCTTGCCGGTCGTCACAGCGCATTTGACGCCGCTATTGGCGTCCTGCCGTTGCGTCGTCACCGGCACGAGCTTCACGGTCGTGCTGGCGGTCTGCGAGCGCTGCGTCAACTGCGCGGCGTCGTCGACGGGGATGTCCGCGAGCGCGGGAGCGACGCCGCACAAGAGCATCGCAGTGGTGATCGCGATTGGGAGCTTCATGCCTCGCTCCTTCCCATGAAGATCGGCAGCCATACGGCGGGGTCGTCGCCGACGCGCGCGCGCAGCGCGTCGAGCTCCGCAACCGTCTCGGTGCGCCCGGACAGGACCTTGATGAGGTCGGGCATGCTGGCGAGATTGAGCCGTGCCACGACGCTGTCGCGGCCGTGCTTGATCAGGAACGAGCGGCTCTCCGGGACCGTGCCGCGGATCCAGGCGACCTCGCGTCCGGAGAGGCGAAAGGCTTTCTGGTAGCTCTCGTCGTCGGCTTTCGGATTCGGAAAGAAGATGTTCGTGCTCGTCTGCTCGATCAGCGTGTTCGACGCCTTCGATCGCACGATGTCGGCTGCTGACTGCGTGCCGAACCCGACGATGCCGTTCTGCTTGCGGATCGTCTTGAGCTTGTCGCGGATGAAGAACGCGAAGACGTCGTCGTCGAGGAGCCGCCATCCCTCGTCGAGGAAGATCATTACGGGATCGCCGGTGAGGAGCTCCTCCGTCCGGTGAAAGATGTACATCAGCGCCGCGGTTCGGATCGCCGGATCGTCCAACACCCGCGTCATGTCGAATCCGAACACGCTCGACAACGAGAACTGATCCTCCTCGTTGTTGAACAGCCAACCCCGCTGGTCGGGGCGCATCCAGCTTTCGAGGCGTGCCAGCAGATCGCCCTCCCCTGCCCTGATGCGCCCTCGCAACAGAGTCGAGAAGGCTTTCAGGGTGCGGCCCGCCGGGCCGCCGGTGAGCGCCGCGGCAATCGCGTTGCGGATCACCTGCTCCTCGGACGCGGTCAGGTCCGCGCCGTTCGCAGGCCGCAGCATGAAGGCGAACAGCTGGTAGAGGAATTCGCGGTTGGGCGCGCTGTCGGGCAATGACAGCGGGTTGAAGCCGGTCGGCTCGCCCGGCACCAAGGTCTCATACTGGCCGCCGAGCGCCCGGATGAAGATCTCGGCGCCGCGATCCTTGTCGACGAACAGCAGTTTCGGTCGCGGCTGAACGCGCTGCGTCTGCGCCGCGATGAAGGAGAGGAAGACCGTCTTTCCAGATCCGGTCGGGCCGACCACGGTGAAGTTGCCGATGTCGCGGACGTGGTGGTTGTAATAATAAGCCGTCTGCGAGGTCGTCTCGAAGACCGAGATCGCGGGCCCCCAGTGGTTGCCGTCCGGCCGGCCGCTCGGATAGTTGTGCAGCGAGGTGAAGCCGGCGAAATTCTTCGAGGAGATCACGGCCTTGCGGGCGATGTATTGGAAATTGCCGGGAAGCTGCGCCCAAAACGCGGGCTCGCAATTCAGGTCTTCCCGGGTCCAGATCACCGAGCGATCGGTCAACGCCGCGCCGACCGCGGTGACGGCCGCCCCCACCTCGGGCAGATCGCGGCCGAGGCACATAACCGTCATGTGGTGCTCGCCGTAGATCGCCTCCGAGGCGAGCAGCTCGTCACGCGCGCCGTCGAGATGCTCGGCGACGATGGAGCCGGCCTCGTCCGACATGTCGACCTGGCGCGAGACGCGGTCGATCTGCTTGGCTGCCTCGGGCCGATCGACGATGGCGAAGGTCTGCGTCGCGATAAACTCGTGCGGCACGCGCAAGAGATTGTCGAAGGAGCCCGGTCCGGTCTGCGCCGGGTAATCGCGTATCGACACCATGGCGCCGAAGCGCGTGTCCTGCGGTCCCGCGCCCCGGATTTCGATGGCGTTGCGGCCGAAGAAGATGCGCTTCATCGACAGCGCATCGGCGATGTTCATGCGCGGCAGATGCATCGGGCGAGGGAGGCCACCGTTGATGAGCTGCACCAGGAACTCCAGCGGCTCGGAGAACCACACCCCCTCCCGCCGCACCACCCCCAGCTGGCGGGCGCCGTATCCGGCCAGGTTTTCGCGGACTGCCGTCGCGGCGTCGCGAAGCTCCGTCAGGGCGGTTTGCACGGCGACCGACTCGCCGGCCTCGTCCTTGCGGCCGAGCAGCCTGGTGAGCATCACGTCGAAGGTGCCGGCCTGCCCCTGCAGAGGGCGGCGCACGATGGTCAGGTAGATATCGTTGACGAACATGCGCCGCTGCGAAAGCGCCGCGTCGTAGCGCTCGTCGAGTTCGCGGCAGAGCGGATTGTCGAAGGTCGATTCGATGCGGGGCTGCACCTCCCGCCGCACGATGTGGGCCGCGAGCGCGAACCGGGAGTTGGCGAGCGTGCGAATGACGTCGTTGCGGCCCAGCAGGCGCGCGTTGACCTCGCTCATGTCGGACGTCTCGAACGAATACCCGTCGAGTTTGAGGATGGTGAGGACGAGACCGTCGCGGGTCTTGATGATGTTGTCGTCGACGTGGCGCGTATAGGGCACGTGCGACGCCACGGGGCGCTCGCGCCGCGACACGCCGCCGTAGGTCAGTTCATCGAGCAGAGCACGCGCGACCATGCCGTTTCCTCACGCAGAGTAGCTGTCCGCGGCCCAGAAGGCGCGCGACCGGGGCGGACATTTGGTGGATTTGACGAAGAGGATTTCGAAGATGCGGTCGTCCCGCAGCGTCATGACGAAGCCGAACAGGTGCAGCGGGATCGCCACCAGCAGCATGAAGAGATTGTGAGAGATCAAGAAGCACACGCTCGAAACCACGCCGTTGAACATGAAATACATGTACGGGACGCCCATCAGCGTCGGCGCGCGCGTCAACGCCTTGACGAGCGGCGTGATCAGCGGTTCCTCGAGGTCGTCTTCTGTCATTGCCCGACCGCCGATTGGAAGAACTGGACGATTTGCGCTGAGCCGAACACCAGCACGATGCCGAAGATGACGCTGCCGGCGATGCCCCAGGTCAGTCGACCGGACCAGGCGAAGAAACCGCAGGCGATGACGGCAAGTGTCGCAAGCGCGGTCGCTATCGGCCCGGTCAGCGCCGACACCAGTTGCGTCAACGTCGACTGCACCGGTTGCAGCGTTCCGCCGCTGGACTGCGCTGACGCGTCGGCGATGCCCATCATCAAGAGCGTCCCGGCGATGGGCCAACGCGACATCGATCTCCTCATCCGATCCTCCGTTTCAGTCGACATGCATGACAAACCCGTCGTTCCAGCGCGCCTGCGGCGCGGCTTTCGTCGGCGAAGCCGCGGTGGCGCTTTGCGCTCCCGGCTCGATCAGATCCGGCTCGCCCATCGGGCTCCGCTCATCGCGGCGGCCTCGGCCGCGTGGCCCGGGCCAGACGTAGAAGTCGTTGATGACCTGCGCCACGAAGCGCACGGTTTCGGGAAAGGGAGGGACGCCGCGGCTCTCTTCCACCGCGCCCTCGCCGGCGTTGTAGGCGGCGAGGATGAAGAGCGGATTCCGGTATTTCTCATGCAGGGCGCGCAGAAAGCGAACCCCGCCTCGGACATTGTCGGCGGGGTCGCAGAGGTTCACCTTGAAGCGTCGTGCCGTCTCCGGCTTCAACTGCATCAGCCCGAACGCGCCTTTGTCCGAGAGGGCGATCGAATTGAAGTGGCTTTCGTTCTTGGCGACCGCCTGGACGAAGTCGGGATAAAAATTCTCCTCCGTGGCAATGCGCACGACGAGGACGCGCGCGTCGTCCGGCGTTATCGCTTTGACGCCCGCGCAGGGCGCGGCGGCGGCGAAGGCGCTGTCGATGCGTTCGATCGAATCCGGGGCTGACTCAATCGGCAGCACCCTGCCCGAGGCATCGACGGCAGCCAGGCGGGCCGGCTTCCCGGCATCCTGCGCATGGGCGCAGCCGAGAGCCGCCAGGACGCTGAACCCGATCGCGTAATGCGAATCGACATGCCACCCGCCTCCATTTTCCAATAGACAATATATTAGATATTGATACCTTGGCAACAGGATAAGCGATGCGTCCCCTGCTCTCACGTCCGGAGGATGGATGAAGCGTAGTGCAGCTCTGTTGGTGGCCGTCGGCCTGTTGTGCGCGCGTGGCGCCGAACGTGCGCACGCGCAGGATGCGTCGTTTGGGTGCAAGGTCTTGCTGTGCGCGGCGGCGAGCGCGCCCGGCTGGTCGGGCATCCCCTATTGCGTGCCGGTTATGCAGATCCTGTTCCGCCAGTTGGCGAAGGGGGGCGGCTGGCCATCCTGTTCTGAGGGCAATGCCAGCGGTGTTGGCTACGAGCCCTATCAGGCGTGCCCGACTGGGTTGACACCGGTCCAGTCAGGGTCGGACGGCCGGGTTGGCGTCTCCGCCGCGCCCAATGGGAATCTCTGCGCCGATCTCTCGAAGCCGCAGCAGGTCTGTTCTGGCGGCGATGGTGGCTGCGCCACGACCTATCCCACATCGGCGCGAGATTCGCGCAGCGATCCCTACTTCGTCGACATCAACTCGGCGAATGGCGCGCAGCGCTTCTACTTCTCCCTGCAGGGCTATTGAGATGAGACGCTTCCACGTCTTCGCCGGAATTGTCGCGCCGTGGCTCACGCTCAACGCGGCGTTCGCGGAAGCGCCAGCCTCCCGCTGGTTTCCGGTGCCGGCGAGCGCGCGCTACCTCACCGGCGACAGTTGGTCTGACGCAGGCGTCACCTACCGACTGTACGGTGTGCAGTCCTGCCTTCGCGGTACGCGCTTCACCAACGCACACGGCTCGCGCGCGATTGCGGCGAGGCCTCGCTTGCGATGCTGGTGGCTCTCACCCGCGACCTGCGGCCGCAGTGCTACGACGCCGCCGAGCAGCCGGAGACCAAGACCGTCTTCGTCTTCTGTGTCGCGACCCGCGTGATCGGGGCGGGCGCGGGATCGCGGATCGATCTCGGCACGGCCTTGATCGCGACCGGATTCGCCTTCGCAGCCTTGAAGCCGGACGGTCAGCCTGTCCACGAGCCCTATTTCGTCGCTCAACTCGTTGCGCAGCGCGCCAAGGCCGGCCTGTGGGCATTTGCTGACCTGCCCGAGCCCAACGCCATCATTCTGCGCGCGCTTCACGAGCAGCGCGCTGGGCAGCCGACCGCAACCGCAATCTTCCGCAGAGTCCCGCCAGCACCAGCAATGAAGGAGACGAACCTTGAGAACAACAAACCTGTTCATCCTGCGCGGCCGAGTCGGCCAGGCGCCGAAAGCCTTCAACAAGGCGGCCAAGATCAACGTCGCGACTGACCGCTCCTGGACCGACGGCAAAGGCGAGCGGCGCGAGGAAACGGACTGGGTGACGGTCACGATCCTCAATGAAAAGGCCGCCGAATGGGCGATCGCGAACATCGCCAAAGGTGACGCGGTCTACGCCGAATGCCGGATTGCGGACGGTTCCTATAAGAAGGATGGCGAAACCGTCTACACGACCGACATCATCGCCAACGTCTTCCACAAGCTCGATCTCGGATCGCGCGACGATGCGGCAGCGTGAGCTCGTCGTTGGGATGGTGTGGGGCTTCGCGATCTTCAGCACTCAGGCGGGGGTGGCTCAAACGCCTTCCGCCTCACCAGGCGTGTATTCTCCCAAGGCCGCCGTCCAATCGCCGCCGTTGCGCGTCGAGGTGATCGACGGCACGCGCTTCCGCGATATTGAAACGCACGAAGCCTATCGGCTCTACGGAATCGACACCTGTGCGCCCGATCAATCCGCACGCCTCGGCCGCCAGGCCTGGCCTGCGGCCGATGGCAGACGGCATGGCTCGTGACCGCGACGCTCAACACATGGCTTGCCTGCGCCACCCTGCGCGACGACGCCGGCGAACATCTGGTGCGTTGCGCCTCCGCCGGTCATCCCGACATTGCCGCCGACATGGTCCGTGAAGGCGTGGCGGTGACGATCCCGGCTACGCAAGACGACCCTGGGATTCGCAGCTATGCGCTAGCCGAGCAGGACGCGCGCAAAGCGTACCGCGGCTTGTGGTCGAGCACCTTCCAGATGCCGTGGGAGTGGCGCGCCGGCCGTGACGTCAAGCGGCAGCCGATGGCGCGCGGCGAGGCCACACCATGATCCGGCGACGACATTATCTGGTGACACCATTGCTGATCGCGCTCGCCGGTTGCGCCGCCCCGGTTGCGCCCGTGGTCGACAATGGGCCGCCGATACCGGAGGCGCTTTACAGCCCCGAGCAGGTGAAGCCCGGCCGCCTCGAATATGCGCCGGACCGTTCGACCTTCGCGCCGGTGCTGACCGAACGATTTCCGTATCCGACTCAACCCGAGGCGAACGCCGCCTATCGTCGTCTGCTCGCAGCAGCGCCGGCGGATCGCGCCTACCCCGCCTCGATCTGGCTTTTTGGCTGCAAGCCGGGCGCGCTCGATGAACAGACCGCGCGCGTGACCCGCTACCGCGGCCCGGTGGTCATTGCGCGACGGATTTCCTGGACGGCTCCGGGCGGCGCTCGCGGCGCGAGACGGCGAACTTCTACTACTATGGGGCCGTGTGGAACATGCAGCCCGTCTACCCGCCACATACCGCCGTCCCGTGGCGCAATCGCGAGCGGTCGCCAAGGACTTCTGGTGGTGGGTCCCCGGCCGGCCCCGCTACGAATAGGAGGCGGGTGGTGCGTGGCGACTTGGCGTCGACAAGGCAAAGACAATATATTAGATGTTACGTTTGACGCGCGGAGGCGGAGCTGGCAGGCTGGATGGTGCTTGCGCGAGCGCTCTGATCGCGGGATGATGATGGCCAATCTTTCTATAGGCGCTCACGCTCAATCGCTCACGCCCGACCCGGGAACTTGGCGGCCGATGTCGTATGCGAACCTCCAGAAGCCTTCACCGCAGAGCGCGACCTACAGCGACATCTGGAAAGACGCTATCGACGCCAACAATCGCGCTTACAAGGCGCGTGGCGACCAGCGATTCTCCGATGGTAACGCCCCCGTCTCGGAAGCCCATTTCGTGATCTGGAGCTCCGGTCGTTCGGTCGTTCTCAGCGTCCTCAATACAGCCATCGCGTGTTCGATCAAGCAGGTCGCGCCTGACGCAGGCGCAACCGTCAAGCTCTGCCCGATGCGGATCGCGATCTATGAAGGATTGCAGGTGCGCACAATGGATGGCGGAAGCGGCTGCTTCCTCGAACTCGAAGGCGGGCCACTATCCGATCGAGAAGCATCCGCAGCTTACGCGTCCTACGACATCGCTTCCAAGACGGTGAAGATCGGGATGATTGTCAACCATCAGGCTGTGGACGAATGTTCCAAGTCCATCCCGCTCTATCCGCAATGAAGCGACCGTCGACACACGTACCGACGCCGGCATCGGTATCAGATTTCTTTAGGAGCGTCCCATGATCAATCTTCGGCTTGCGGCACTGGCTGGTTCGATCACGCTGGCGCTTGCTTCGCCGGCGCTGTCTGCCGAATTCGGCAAGCCTGTGATGATGCAGGCCGTCGCCGTCAAAACAGCACGGCAATCCAATCCGCTCCTCTACAAGCTGTGGTCCGATCTAATCAACAAGAACGAAGAGCATTTCGCCAGCACGGGTCACAGCAATCCGCCCGAAAGCATTCTCTTCAACGAATACAGTTCTGCCGGCCGCACCATCCTGGTTTCGACGATCTTCCTCAACCAGTTCTGTGATGCGGGTCCGAACAGCGCGACCAGCACCGCGCTCTATGCGAGCTGTCCGCTCCGCGTCGCGGTGGTTTCGGGTGCCGAGATCCAGACCGTCAAGAACGCCAAGGCCTGTTTCCTAGATGCGCGCCCCGGATCGGTGCTCGACCTCGATCCGCCGCCGGCCGGGCCCGATCCAAAAACCACCGGCACCTATTCCAACCTCATCACGAAGGGCAACAGCATTGCTGTTTCCACCCTGCAGTCGGATCACGCACAGCCCGAGTGCGCCGTGACCGTTCCCTTTTAACGCTCATCCCCGGGGCTGACCCATGCGGAATTCGCTCGTTCTCTCACCTCGCCGCCTTGCGCCGTTCGCGATGCTCATCATCCTGATCGTTACCGGTATCTCGGCCGGCGCATTTGCGTCGGTGTTTCCAGGCAGCACCCAGGCGAGTCCGTGCGACGTGTCGAACGCCTTTGCGAACACGAGCGATCCGTATCTCAACGCGCATGCCCAGGACTTCGCGGCCATGTCGCATTTCGTGGAGGACCCGAACGGCCAAACGGGAACGTTCAACGGGTCATGCTGCACCGGCCTGATGCAGATCAATACCGGTAATCTGAGGAATCCGGACATCTGTGGCTGCACGCGCGCGAATACGGCGCCATGAGTCCCCAGCAGCAGATCGACGTCTACGCGAAATATGTCAATGTGAGCTTTGCCAATGATCCGAGCGTACAAACGCTGAAGAATATGCAAGCCAATGGCCAGACGCTCGGAGGCCATCAAGTCGACACGGAAACGGTCATAGCCTGCATGCAAATGGGCACGGGGAATTGCGCTGCCGCGATCAAAATGGCTGCAGTAGTACCGCCCTCGGTCAGGGTGGCGATAATCATGTCAACGTCTGCACAATGGGCGACAAAGCCCGGCTCGCTATGCAAAATAACCCGAACACATTTGCCAATTGCTCGAACGCGGTCTGTGCAAACAACGGCCCAGGCGACTTTCCGACAACAACCGGTCTCGCTTCGAATGCTCCAACCGCCGATCAGGCAAACATCGTCGTCAGCCCTTCCCAGGTTTGATGCTACTGACGCTATCGATCGCTAGTATGTTGCCTCTCTTCAGTTCGTTTCGGATGGATCGCGAATGATAAAGCGCGAGAAGGCGTTTAATTGCTCTTCCATTGGCGCGCAAAGATCGCCGCCGCGATAATGCGCATGGACAAGGGCCCAGAAGACGACTTCATCGGAGCGCCCCGCGAACAAGGCTTTCTGTAGCGTTCGTCCAATGAGCGTCACAGCACGTGCATGGTCGTATCGCGTGAGGAGTTCCTGAGCGACGATCTTTGTATCGGCGGTTCGAATCACTTGACGTTCCTCCTATCCTTTCTTGATGCGACGTGACGCGCGGCGCTAAGCCGCCGAAGGCAGCAGGTCTGGCAGCACCGGGTCGTCACATCCGCGTGCCTGGCGGATCGTAGCGAGCGTTTCGCGATTGAAGGACATGCGCAGCGCGACCACCTCATCGCGGCCGATGCGCTTGGGAAAACCCAGAGGTCGTACGAAGAACCGCAACTGCATGGCGATCACCATCAGACGCCAATCGATCGCGACCGTGACAGTGTCGACCCGGTGTGCCATCCCCCATTCGACGACGCCTTGCGCGAGCTCGAGAAAGGGGCCATCCGCACGCGGCCGCATCTCGCGGCTGCCGGGGGCAACACAAAAGCGCGTCCACTCGAAGACGCGCGACCGCGCGGCGGCCGGCGATGACACAGATCGGTCAGACGTCACTGAGGAGATGCGGCCTCGTTGTCGGCAGAAGACGCTGATACCGACGATCTCGTCGCCACGAAGGCAGATCTGGTGGATCGCATGAACATCGTCGAAGCGGTCGCGCTCCAGGCCGTCCGGCTGGCGCAGGTCCATCCAGCCCTTCTCGTCGACAAAGATCGAATGACGGAAACGGAAGACTCGATCCATCAGCGAGGCGTGCCGACTGATGTCCGAGCCAGGAATGACCATGAGCATTGAAGACTCCTCAGCTTGTGGGACAAGCCGAGTTGGTCATGAACCGAATCGGAGCGGTATGGTCACAAAGCACCATTGCGCGACGGTTCGCTCACCGGTTGCACAACCTTAGAAGGCTTCTGATCATGGGGCGTGGGCTCCAGTCGGTAAGTCACAGAGCCCGCAGTTCACATGATGGCCAGATCCAAATCCGTGAGGATCGTCGCAAGATCGCCGCGGCAATCGACGAGGCGTGGCGTCGCGACCGCCACCAGCTTTGGTAAAGCCCTGTCGAAGACAACGACGTTCGTCTCGCCGTTGAGCCGCGAGTCGTACATCAGGCCGTCAGGTTTCGTGTCGTGCGCCCAAAGCGCCCGCGACCAGACGCGGGCAAGACCCTGCGCGCTTGCGCGCGCGACGTCGGTCGGAATTCCCATGCGAACCAGACCATCGCCACGCAGGTCGACCAACCTTAACGCAGCCTCGACCCGGACCTCGGCGCAGCTCCACGCCTCGAGCTCCGCCCATTCGATCGGGAAAAGTATGGGTTCGGGCGACACCTCGGTCCCGCAGAATCGTTTCGACGAAACACACCTTGATGCTGCTCCCGAAGTAAACGACGCCGAAACGCTCCGGCGGGACCAACGTCGTCTCGGGATCGCTGAACCGGCTCGGGCTGAAACCATAGCCAAGCGGGTCCGGGAAGCGGCTCTGGTAAAGCCGCCGCCATGTCGCGCCACGCGCGACGTCGACAAGCGACAGCGCGCGCGATGCAAACCCGGCCGGCGGTAACGGTCCTGGCGACGGCGCGGTCAGGAGAAAGCGCCTCGGCCGATGGTCTCCGCGGTCGCCATTACGTCGGCGATGCGGCCGGCGCGGAGCGCCTCAAGGCCGGTGCGACCATCAAGTTCGCCATGCTCTTCGAGCAAAAAACGGTAGATCGTCCATGGGTGATCACCCAAGACCTCAAAGAGCTGCGGCAGGCTCGGGATCAGGCCGCCGGAGCCGCTCACTTGCCACTTCGGAAAGCGGACACCGCGCTTCGGGCCTTCGAGGCCAAGCACCTCGTGGCGCCGACGCTTCTTGTGCACCGTTTCACGGGTAGCCCCGATCTCCTCGGCAAACGCATCGGCCGACAGCATGTCAGTGCCGTTCAAGATTTCAGCGACTCGCGCAGAGCCGCGCTGGCGCGCCGCCGCCAAGGCCGAATCAAGCCTATCGCCCTTCGGGGCCGAGACTTCTTCGACGGCGATTTGCGGAGCGGCAGTCTTGGGATCGACCACGACTGTCATCCGCACCGACTTGCCGGTCCGTTCCGCGCGTTTTATGGCGTTCGCAAAACCGGACAAGAGACCTCGCGCCGCCTTGCGGCTGGCGACGTCCTTTCCGATCGACCCGAGCGAGGTTACGAAGCCGAGCGTCAGCGACTCGCGCCGCGCGGCTCGTTTGCGCGCATTTCCGCGCTTTTTATGCGTGACCGTCATCAGCCACCTCCGATGCTTCTCACAATATGGTGGCTTTCGTCAGGTTCGTCAACTTCGTCAGCACAGGCGGTTCCGGAAGTCCCCCGCCGCCGTCAGCTCGCTGAACCGGCCTGACAACGGGAGTGACCTTCGGCCGGCAAGCCGATCCCGTGGCCGGTCGGGACGAAGCCGAGTTTGTCGCAGAGCTTCCGAAATGCCGCGCGGCAGCGCTCTTTCTCCGTCTCTGCGGCGTCGCACAAACGCTGCTGTTGCTCGTTGGAAAGCTGCTGCGACCGACAGACCGGGCACGTCGCCTGGTGAACGGTCCGCTCCCACGCCACCAGCGCGGTCACATACGCTCGATGCGCGGCGATGGTGCGCGCCTCCAGTGATCCCTCTTGTGCCGCTTCAAACCCGGGCACCGTAGTCTTCCCTGATGAGATGTGTCTGCGGTACGCCCCCGCAAACGATCCCTCGCTGACTCTTGGTGATCGGGGAGTTGGAAACCGTACGAAACGGCCCTGTGGCCTTTAGTTCGGGTGAACCTGTTGCATACGCCACAGGCTCCCCGACCATAAGGTCAAGGAGTGCGGCGCCGTAACGGCCGGCACCAAACCGTTCGTAGGGGTTTCCACGCCCCAGGCAGCGCGTACCGCCCCACCCGATTCATAACCGTTTGGCGGCCTGCGTTCTAGGTCCCTTCGATAAATGACCTGATTGCTGGAAATTTCTGGCACTCTCGCAGAACGCGACGTCCGGCTCATAATCGTCCCACATGCCTTTATCGGGATGTGTGGAAGGGTTATTTGAATGAGGCTTGGGCGTCGCCCCTGCGGGGCCGGGCTGGCGGCTGCGCTGAAGCCCCGCATGCGGGTCTTCCCCCTCGCGGGCGGCCATCCCTGACGCAAGAGCGCAATGCAGCGGCCAACACTGGCGATAAAGCCGGGACCATTCGGCGAATCATGTCGCGGCAGCGTCTTGGTCTCGAACGCGCCGCGCCCAGCTTAGGCATTGGATATATTGGGTCTGACGGTAAACTCCGGCATCGAAGGACGATTCGTCGTCCTCCCCGCATGATCAAATGTTGCTCGTAGATCCTGCACGTCAACATTGGTGTCGGCGGACGGACAAACGTGGCAGAAGCGGCATTCAAACTGACGGCGTTGGACGCTCCGACTTATCGTGAGCTTCCTCAGAACATCGAGGCCGAGCAAGCGCTGCTCGGCGCCATTTTCATCAACAACGACGCCTTCTACCGCGTTGCCGATTTCCTGAAGCCGAACCATTTCTTCGAGCCTCTACACGGGCGCATATTCGAGCTCATGAGCGATCTGATCCGCGCGAACAGAATTGCCAGCCCGATCACGCTGAAGACCTTTCCTTCCCGCGACTCTCGACATCGCCGGACTATCTGTCGCGCAATATCTCGCGCGCTTGGCCGCGGAAGCGACGACCGTTATCAATGCACCCGATTATGGCCGCACCGTCTACGATCTCGCGGTTCGACGCGAGCTGATCAAGATCGCGGAGGACATGCTCGGCAGCGCCTTTGACGCGGCGGTGGATTGTGCCCCCCAAGATCAAATCCAGCATGCCGAGCAACTCCTCTACGAAATAGCCGAAACCGGACGCTATGGCGGCGGCTTCGAGACGTTCGAGACCGCACTCGACAGCGCCATCGATCGCGCCGCGCAGGCCTATCAATCCGACGGCAGGCTCTCCGGGCTCGCAACCGGGCTCAAGGACCTTGACGCCCGGATGGGTGGCCTTCAATCGACCGACCTGATCATCATCGCCGGCCGTCCCGGCATGGGGAAGACCTCCCTCGCCACCAATATCGCGTTCAATGTCGCAAGCGCCTACGATCCGACGCAACAGGTCGACGGCTCGCTGAGGCCCGCCGCCGGAGGTATCGTCGCTTTCTTCTCGCTCGAGATGTCGTCGGAGCAGCTTGCCACGCGCGTGCTGTCCGAACAGGCCGAGGTCCCCTCCTCCAGCATCAGGCGCGGCGAGATCGGTGAGACCGATTTCGAGAGGCTGCTCAAGCACCGCCAGAAAATGCGCCGCCTGCCGCTCTTCATCGACCAGACCGGCGCGCTTTCCATCGCCCAGCTCGCGGCGCGCGCGCGGCGTCTGAAGCGGCAGCGAGGCCTGCACCTCATTGTCGTCGACTATATTCAGCTCATGCAGGGGAGATCCCAGCGCGCCGCGCAAAATCGCGTGCAGGAAATCACCGAGATTACGACCGGCCTGAAAGCGCTGGCCAAGGAACTCAACGTCCCGGTCATTGCGCTGTCCCAGCTCTCGCGCGGGGTTGAAAGCCGCGACGAAAAGCGGCCGCAACTCTCCGACTTGCGCGAGTCAGGCTCGATCGAACAAGACGCCGACGTTGTCATGTTCGTCTATCGCGAAGAGTATTATCTCAAGAACAAGGAACCTCGGCCGGGCACCGAGGAACACCTCACCTGGGAATCCGAGATGAGGGACGCGCGCGGAAAGGCCGAAATCATCATCGCGAAGCAGCGGCACGGCCCGACAGGGACGGTGGCCATGACGTTTCAGGGTGAGTTCACCCGCTTCTTCGATCTGGCGAACCAAAACCAGATGCCCCACCGAACGGCATAAGTGCCGGCTCCGACTCCTGTTTCATGTGTTGCTGAGTATCTCTCCGGGCGGTCAACCGGAATGATCTCCAACGTCAGAGCGCCGAACGCGGCCCGGCGCCAGTCAAGCGGTCCTCAAATCCTTCGCACGCATCGACCACCAGCCTTCATCGACACAATAAAAAGACCACCGAGCACACTTGATTTCGTGTGGCGTCCACGGCGGCAAGCATCCGCCGTTGAGACTGTGACGTTCGGCGCCCTGCGTCCGGGGAAAGGACCACCCCGCTCTCGAATGGGCTTTCCTTGGTTCGGGCGCGGCCTTCCACGATCAACCCACAAGGGGTTCGCTACGCCAGCGTGCGACCTCTTCGGCTGCGCCTGCGAGGTGACCGCGGCCACGCCCGAACACGTCGGCGCCTGTCGAGCGGGGATGGTCCCCGCCCCAAGACGGGAGCCTCACGATGTCGCAGAATCTCACCCTCGCTCAGGATCACGCCTTCGATCTCGCCCGCACTTTGATGGTGCCGGTCGTTCTCTTTCAGGTCGACGACGAATTCGGCGTCATGGTTTCCAGCGAATACGACGGCGAAGAGGATGCCATCGTGCATGAATACGATCCGTGGTCCCCGGCTCATTGAGCCGGGTGACCGCTGCCGCTGGCGCCGTACCGGCCGCAAGGGAAGCTTCGCCGCGGCCGGAGTCCGACATGTTGGACGGCTTGTCAGCGCGCCCTTGCATCCGGCACGCTTCGCGGCGGGCGGGTGGCGTGCCTTCGCGATAGGGCGAAGGGACGTCAACTGAAGAAAGGACCGGGTGGCGCGGGATGTGCGCCCGGTGAAGGTCATGGAGAAAAGTGAAATCGAAGAATTACGAGCCAGGGTCGGATGCGCCGCCCTGCTCCAACAGGACGGCTGGAAGGTCGATCTGAAGGAAAGCACGCGCCGGGCGGTCAAGTACCGCCGCGACGCAAAGATCATCATCGTCATTCACAACGATCGCGGCTGGTTCGACCCGTTGTCGACCGCGAAAGGCGACGTGTTCGATTTGGCCGAGCATCTCGGGGCGCAAGGCTTCGCCCAGGCCTGCGCCCATGTCGCTTCGCTTATCGGATTCGTTCCGAGCCCGCCGGCGTGGCAGCGCGAGCCCCGCCCCACGACGCTGCACCCCATTGCCGATCGCTGGATGCGCCGCGGCATTCCGCGCCCCGGCTCGCCGGCCTGGCGCTACCTGACGGTGGAACGCGGCATTCCCGACACGATCGTGGCAGTCGCGGTCGAACAAGGCCTCCTCCGCGAGGGGCCGCAGGGAAGCATGTGGGCGGCGCACCGCCGTGTCGACGGGGCTTTGGTCGGCTGGGAAGAGCGCGGATCGCAATGGCGCGGCTTCGCCACCGGCGGAGCGAAGGAGCTGTTCCGCTTCGGTCCTGCGGCCGCGTCCCGGGTCTGCGTGACGGAGGCCGCGATCGACGCCATCAGCCTCGCCGCGATCCAGGTTCTGCGACCGGACACGCTTTTCGTCAGCACCGGCGGAGGCTGGTCCCCGGCAAGCGAGGAGGCCATCCGCGGTCTGGCTATGCGCGCAGACGCCCGACTTGTCGCCGCGACCGACAACAATCGGCAGGGCGATGTCTATGCCGAGCGCCTGCGCGTGATCGCTGCTGAGACGGGCGCGTCCTACGCGCGGTCGCGGCCGCGCGCCGGCGATTGGAATGATGATTTGAAAGATCCTCGTCGGCCGATTGGCGGAGGAGCCGGTAGCAGCAGCCGGATGAACCCTGCTGCCGCACGCCCGGCCGGCGCGTCAAGGGAGGCTGCGCCCGCGTTCCGCGGCCCTTGACCCGCCGGACCCTTCGATGCGGCCGGCCCGAGGGTGTCTGCAACACCCGAAGGGAAGGACGACCCTCATGCCCATCTTCACGATCGAGACCACCTATCGCCTGCCGGTCTATCGCCAGCGCAGCTACGTGGCGGCGAGCCTCGCTAAGGCCTGCCGCCTCGCTATCGAGGACGACGACTGGGACAACGAGAAGCGCGACTATGAAACTGCCGGCGAAACCTATGTGACCGGCGCCTGGGAAGGCCGTGACACCGCCTATAGCGGTCCATCCGTGCCGGTGCCGTCGCACTATCGCGAAACGCTGCAGCGCAAGGCCGATCATTTCGAGGTGCTGCTCGGTTTGGTGAAGGTGCTGAGCGGCGACGATGAGGCGCTCGATCGCGCCTACTGGCGCGAACGCGCCTTGCCGGCCATCGCCAAGGCCGAGGCCATCCTCGCCGGCGCCCGCGATCCCGACTGATCCGCCGGCGCACATCCTTCCCTCCGCACATCCCGCCCGGCCTTGCCGGGCTTTTGCATTTTCAGGAGCCGGACATGGCCAGCTATTACGTTCCGACCGTCGTGCAGACGACGATTCCCGACAGCGACATGACGCAGCTTGAGCGGCTCGTCCTGTCTCATATCTTCAGCGCCGAACCCGACAGCGACGGCCTTTATTTCTTCGCCGAGGAAAGTCCGGCGGAGTGCCTCGAGCTCGATGTCGCGGAGCTGCGCGACGCGTATCGCGCCTCGGCCGACGTTGACAGTGTCCTCATCGCCATCGTCGCCGATCGGCTGGCCGAGGTAGAAGCCGGCGAGACTCATGTCGAACTCGATCTGACCGTCATCTCCTGGGCGACGATCTTTCAGGACATCGTGCGCCGCTCCCCGACGCTCGATGAGGTCGCCGTCTCTTCCGCCTTCACCTGCTCGAAGATGCGACCGGACGGCTTCGGCGGCATGGCCGTCTTGATCACCGCGGACGCGATCAGGTCAGGCGCGACCGACGAGATGCTCGCGGGATTCCGCGAAGCGGCAGCGGCTGCGGCCGCGCCCAGCGTTCACGTCCTGCTCCGCTTCGACGAGGCCGAAGTACGAACGACGGTCGGCGAGGTCATCGCCCATGACAGCGCCGCGACCAAACTCGCGTCCGATGCCGTCAGCGACAACGATATCCACGCCGCCTGCGTTGCCGTCGTGGCATCGACGGATCTCGCGGAGGAGCGCGGCTCGGCCGTGTTCAAGGCGGCGCTTGCGGCGATCGCGAATGCCGAGCGGCGCCTCGCTGAAGAGCGGGAAAGGATGGGAGAGAGCAAAAGAATTGAAGGCGCGATGCCGCATGCCCGGCCGTCGCGTCAAGGGTGCGCTTCGCCCGCGTGCCGCGGCCCTTGACCCGCCGGACCGGAGAGGCGGCCCGCCGGAGGGGTGATGAAGGGCTGAAGTGACGAGGGATCAGGCGGATCGCTCGCGCCTCAGTTCGCCAGGCCGAAAGGAGCCGCCATGCACACCCTCCCGACAATCCGCAAGATCTTCCAGGGCGTCGCCACGCGCCATGAGATGTATCGCATGTTCAACCGCCATCGTGGCGATCCGACCTGGGCTGCCGGCGACGCCGCGCATCTCTTCGCCGGTGAGTGGTTTGAGATCGCCGAGGCCGAGCACGATCACATGCTCGACATCCTGCCGCCGCTGTTCCTGCGCGGCGATCTATTCGCGATGCGTGAGTTCATGACTGGCAGCGTCACCAGTGTCTTCTTCGCGCTCGCCATCGACGGACGGCGACGCTGGTTTCACGGCTATTGCGATCTCTCGGATCGGACTTCGCCGGAACGGATGAAGGCAGCGATCATCGAGCGCGAGTCGCGGCCGGTTCGCGCCATGACTCGCGATGAGCGGCTCGAGCACATCTGGTCGAGCACGCATGAAGACTATCGCGGCTATGCCGGCGAGCGCTGGCCCGCGTCCATGCATGGCCGCCGCACCGTGCTCGTCTATGCTGGGCGGTTCGGCACCGTGTTGAAATTGCTCGACGCGCTCACCGACGCAGAGATAGCGGCCAAACTGCCAGTCCAGCTCCGCCATTTGCCGGAGACGATCGCGGCCTAGCCTGTCCTCTCCCTCTCCGACTTGCGAACAGCCCGGCCACGCGCCGGGCTTCGCTTTTTCCGCACCCGGCGTTGCGCCGGGACCTCCTCTCACTTCCGCAACGCCGTGCCGTCGTCGCAGCCCGCGCCGATGGGCAGCTGCGCGCGCCCAACAGAAGGACATTCCCCATGGCGCATGACGATCCCTTCACCCTCGATCTGTTCGGCAACACCGCGCTCTCGTCAGGCCTCGGCCTCGGCGTCACCGCGTTCGCCGATTCCCGCAGCGATGACGACCATGACGACGATCTACCACCGTCAACGCCGGCTCTAGCGACACCGCCGGTCATATCAGCGCGGGTGCCCGCGGCCGGTCCCGGCAAGCGCGGCGACAATTTCTATCTGTCCGGCGAACGCGGCCTCGCCAAGGGTTGGAAGCAGCGCGCCCGCGACAACATCGCGGCGGTCCGGCTCGCCTCGCAGATCGATGCGGAGCAGCGGTCTGCGACGATCGAGGAGCAGCGACAACTCATCCGTTTCACCGGCTTTGGCGCCTCGGAGCTCGCAAATGGCGTCTTCCGCCGGCCGGGCGAAACCGAATTCGCGCAAGGCTGGGACGAGATCGGCGCCGATCTGCAGGATGCGGTCGACGACGCGGATTACGCCTCGCTCGCACGCTGCACCCAGTATGCCCATTTCACCCCGGAGTTCATCGTCCGGGCGATCTGGGCTGCAGTGCGGCGTCTGGGCTGGCGCGGCGGCCGCGTGCTCGAGCCCGGCATCGGCACGGGTCTGTTTCCGGCGCTGATGCCCGAGGATTTGCGCGAGGTCTCGCACGTGACCGGCGTCGAGCTCGATCCGGTCACCGCCCGCATCGCGCGTCTGTTGCAGCCGCGCGCGCGCATCGTCAGCAGCGATTTCGCGCGCACCGAGCTGCCGCCACGCTTCGATCTGGCGATCGGCAATCCGCCTTTCTCCGATCGCACCGTGCGATCGGACCGCGCGCTGCGTTCGCTCAGGCTTCGCCTCCATGATTATTTCATCGTCAAGGCGATCAACCTGCTGAAGCCGGGGGCGCTGGCCGCCTTCGTCACGTCGCACGGCACCATGGACAAGGCCGACGGGGCGGCGCGCGAGCTCATCGCGCAGCACGCCGATCTCGTCAGTGCGATCCGTCTGCCGGAAGGCAGCTTTCGCGCCGATGCCGGCACCGACGTCGTCATCGACATCCTGTTCTTCCGCCGGCGCAAGCCCGGCGAGCCGGAAGGCGATCTGTCCTGGCTCGACCTCGAGGAGGTGCGTCCGGCAACCGAGGACGAGGGCGCCATTCGCGTCAACCGCTGGTTCACGCGCCATCGCGGGCTTGTGCTCGGGATGCATGCGCTGACCGCCGGCCCGTTCGGCGAGACCTACACCTGTCTTCCAAAACCCAGCGAGGATCTCCGCCTCGCGCTGGACGAGGCGATTACCCGCCTTCCGGACGGCATCTATAACGGCGAGCCCGAGCCGATCGAGTTCGACGTGGAGGAAGTAGACCACGAGGCATCCGTCCATGTGAATGCCGATCGCCATGTGCGGGAGGGCAGCTTTTTCTTCGACAAGGCCCGCGGCCTGATGCAGATCCTTGATGGCGAGCCCGCCGCCATCACGGTGCGCAAGGGCCGCAGCGCCGACGGCGTTCCGGAGAAACACGTCCGGATCATTCAGAAGCTGATCCCGATCCGCGACGCGGTTCGCGAGGTGCTGAAGTGCCAGGAGTTTGACCGGCCGTGGAAGGACGCGCAGGTCCGCTTACGCATCGCCTGGTCGAACTTCGTCCGCGCCTTCGGGCCGATCAACAGCACCGTCGTCTCGACGAGCGAAGACGCAGAAACCGGCGGAGTGCGCGAAACGCATCGCCGGCCCAACCTGCAGCCATTCCTCGACGATCCCGATTGCTGGCTCGTCGCTTCGATCGAAGACTACGATCTCGAAACCGACACGGCGAAGCCGGGCCCGATCTTCACCGAACGGGTGATCGCCCCGCCCGCGTCGCCCCTCATCACCAGCGCTGCCGATGCGCTCGCCGTCGTGCTCAACGAGCGGGGCCGTGTCGATCCCGACCATATCGCCGAACTCCTGCATCGCGATGCGGACGACGTCATCGCCGAACTCGGCAGCGCCATCTTCCGTGATCCGACCGACGGCGCGTGGCAGACGGCCGATGCCTATCTCTCCGGCGCGGTTCGCTCCAAGCTCGTGGCGGCTGAAGCTGCCGCCGCGCTCGACCCCGCCTATGCGCGCAACGTCACGGCGTTGCAGGGCGTGCAGCCCGCCGATCTGCGGCCATCCGACATCACCGCGCGCCTCGGCGCACCGTGGATTCCCGCCGCGGACATCATCGCCTTCGTTCACGAGACGATGGGCGCGGAGATCAAGATCCATCACATGCCGGAATTGGCGTCGTGGACTGTCGAGGCCCGCCAGCTCGGCTGGATGGCCGCCGGCACGTCGGAATGGGGCACCGAGCGACGGCACGCCGGGCAACTTCTGTCGGATGCGCTCAATTCCGCGGTGCCGCAGATCTTCGACACCATCAAGGACGGCGACAGCGAGCGCCGCGTTCTCAACGTCGTCGACACCGAAGCGGCGAAGGAGAAGCTGCAAAAGATCAAGACTGCCTTCCAGACCTGGATCTGGTCCGATCCTGACCGGACCGATCGCCTGGCGCGGGTCTATAACGACCGCTTCAACAACATCGTGCCCCGCGCCTTCGAGGGCTCGCATCTGAAGCTGCCCGGCGCCTCAGGCGCCTTTGTCCTCTACGGGCATCAGAAGCGCGGCATCTGGCGCATCATCGCCTCGGGCGCGACCTATCTCGCCCACGCCGTCGGCGCCGGCAAGACGATGACGATGGCCGCCGCCATCATGGAGCAACGCCGGCTCGGCCTGATCGCCAAGGCGATGCTCGTCGTGCCCGGTCATTGTCTGGCGCAGGCGGCGCGCGAATTCCTGGCGCTCTATCCGGGCGCCCGGATCCTCGTCGCCGACGAGACGAATTTCACCAAGGACAAGCGGCATCGCTTCCTGTCGCGCTCGGCGACCGCCAGCTGGGACGCGATCATCATCACGCACTCGGCGTTCCGGTTCGTCGGCGTTCCGTCGGCGTTCGAACAGCAGATGATCCAGGACGAACTGGAGCTCTATGAGACGTTGCTGACCAAGGTGGAAGGCGACGACCGCGTCTCGCGCAAGCGCCTCGAGCGGCTGAAGGAGGGATTGAAGGAGCGGCTCGAAGCGCTCGCCACCCGCAAGGACGATCTGCTGACGATCTCGGAAATCGGCGTTGACCAGATCATCGTCGACGAGGCGCAGGAGTTCAGAAAACTCTCCTTCGCCACCAACATGTCGACGTTGAAGGGCGTCGATCCCAATGGTTCGCAGCGCGCCTGGGACCTTTACGTAAAGGCCCGCTTCATCGAGACGAAGAACCCGGGCCGCGCACTCGTCCTCGCCTCCGGCACGCCGATCACCAACACGCTCGGCGAGATGTTCTCAGTCCAACGCTACCTCGGCTACGCGGCGCTTCTGGATCGCGGCCTGCACGAGTTCGACGCCTGGGCCTCGACCTTCGGCGATGTCTCGACCGAGCTCGAGCTCCAGCCCAACGGCAAGTACAAGCCGGTCACGCGGTTCGCGACCTTCGTCAACGTCCCCGAATTGATCGCCATGTTCCGCTCTTTCGCCGACGTGGTGATACCGGAGGACCTGCGCGAGTGCGTCAAAATTCCGGCGATCTCGACCGGAAAGCGGCAGATTTTCACCGCGAAGCCGACGTCCGCCTTCAAGCGCTACCAGCTTGTTCTCGACGCGCGGATCAAGGCGATCGAGATGCGCGATGGGCCGCCGCAACCGGGCGACGACATCCTGCTCTCCGTCATCACCGACGGCCGCCATGCCGCGATCGACCTGCGTCTGGTCGATCCGGACAACGACAACGAGCCGGACAACAAGCTGAACCTGCTCGTCGCCAACGCCCTGCGCATCTGGCAGGAGACGTCGGCGAACAGCTACGTGCGCGCCGACGGCAAGCCTTACGAGCTGCCCGGCGCCGCGCAATGACCACTGCCATTACTGGCCCGAGTTCTCGGGCCCTAGTGGGCCGCCTTCTGGCAGCTGGATCAGAGACGAGCTCATCCGCCTCGGCGTGCCGGCGTCCGAGATCGCCTTCATGCAGGACTTCAAGAAGTCCGAGGCCAAGCAGCGCCTGTTCGGCGATGTGCGCGCCGGCAAGGTCCGCTTCCTCATCGGCTCGTCCGACACGATGGGCACCGGCGTCAACGCACAGCTTCGGCTGAAGGCGCTCCATCACCTCGATGTGCCGTGGCTGCCGTCGCAGATCGCGCAGCGCGAGGGCCGGATCGAGCGGCAGGGCAATCAGCACGACGTCATCGACATCTTCGCCTATGCCACCGAGGGCTCGCTCGACGCCAGCATGTGGCAGAACAATGAGCGCAAGGCCCGCTTCATCGCCGCCGCGCTCTCGGGCGACACGTCGATCCGCCGGCTCGAGGATCTCGGCGAAGGCCAGGCCAACCAAACCAGTTCGCCTATGGCCAACCGATCGCCAGCGGTGACCAGCGGCTGATGCAGAAGGCCGGGTTAGAGGGCCGACATCGCCCCGGTTCGAGCGCCTGCGCGCCGCGGCATATCGACGACCAGCACGCGGTTCGCCGGGCAGATCCGCGACGGCCGAGCGCGACATCGAGTTCGCGACGCCGGCGGATCGCGGGAAGTCGGCGAGGATATCGAGCGCCGCGTTCCCACAACGGGCGATGCCTTCGCCGCGAGCATCGCCGGCAAGCGCCATCTCGAGCGCAAGGAGGCTGGCCGCGCGCTGATGAAGGAAATCCTGACCCTGGTGCAGCTTCAGCAGGAGGGCGAGAGCACCATTGCCGTGATCGGCGGCTTTGACCTCGACTATACCGGCGAGCGCTTCTGCCGCGACGGTTACCGGTACAGCACCGCCCTGATCCGCACCGGCGCCGAGGTTGAGATCGAGTTGCCCGTCACCGTGACGCCGCTCGGCGCGATCTCCCGCCTCGAGCATGCGCTCGATGATTTCGAGGGTGAGCGGGAGCGCTATCGCCAGCGTCTCGCCGACGCGCATCGCCGACTTGCCTCCTACCGGTCGCGCGAGGACGGCGATTTCGCGTTCGCCGCGGAGCTCGCCGAGAAGCGCCGCCAGTTGGCGGAGGTGCAAGCTGACCTTGCGAATGATAGAGAAAGTCGCAACGATTGGATCGCGGCGTAAGCGTTCTATCGCGACAACCGGTTCTCGTCGTCGATCAGGACGAGACGGGCCGGGGCGTTGCCGCTCCATCGCCAGAGCACGAGGTTTAGATCCGTTGCGCTCGCGCCTGTCGCAAAGCTTTTGACTAGCAGACCGTTAAATCCGGCGGTGATAAGTCGCCTTGCAAAGGCCTGTGTCTTCGCCTCTCCGTTCGCTTTCATCTGATCACGCCACGTCGCGTCTGCGAGCGTGGCGGCGTCCACCCCCTCAGCCATGAGTGCGGCCTCGTCTTGGGTATCGAAGATATTTTCGATCTCCGCGTCATAGGAGACGAGTGTCGTCGGTTGCAGGTTGCCGACCTGGTTGGCTTCCCTCAGCGCAGTCATTATGGACAGTGAAGAATAAAGCGCTGGCACGCCTTTTGGATTGAACCGACCACCGTAGAGCTCAGCGCCAAGTCCCGACAGCGGCTCGCGTGCATAGATTGGGTTCAATGCCCGATAGAGTTTTCCTTCGTAGCGGAGTGGCACGGTCAGGCGTGCACGCCGGCGTCGACTGCATCAATATAGTCGAGTACGTCGTCGGCCCGACCGCAGCGCACGAGCTGCATCGCGGTCTGGCCCGAGAAACCGGACAATGGCTCGGAGCGGTACCACGCATAAGCCATTAGCGCCGTACCAAAGCGCGACTCAACCTTGTTGATGACCTCGATCATTTCGCGCAGACGCCGCTGGGTTTTGTCCGATCGAACCCGATCCTTACGCTGGATCGCGTCCTTGCCCAATCCAGCTGTGCGAGCGATCTCCTCGCTCGTCGTCCGGAAAGCTTCCGCAATTCTGCGCGGCGCGAAGACGCCGTTATCCGCATATTGGGCGAGACCCATCGCTCAAACTTCCTTCTCGATGCCAATTATTATGACGCAATATAGCGTCAAGAGTAGCGGAGTTCAAGAAGAAAGCTGGGGGAGAGGGAACCCGCTCGCAGATCGGCCAGCCCGGCAGCGCTGACGCTCAACCGCCGCCTGCGCGATCCCGGCCCGTCGTCCTGCGCAGGGCTCGCAAGCCCTGCTGGTCCGGCCAGGCGGGATGCTCGGCCGCAGTTGTTCCGGCCCGACCGCTCCGCGGCCCGGGGGTGTCTTCGGAAAGAAGACGAAGGACGCGCGAGGCGCGGTCCGCAAACCCCGAACAGGAGAAATCCCATGCATCTCATCAAGGTCGATCCGCGTGCGCTGAAGGAGAATCCGGACCGTATGCGCCAGACGAAGTCGACG
>RYYW01000073.1:47523-156889 GCA_013621005.1 Aeschynomene evenia | reverse complement strand
TTGCCTACTACGCCGTGTTGCTCCACGAATGCGGTCACGCTTCCGGCGCCAAACATCGCCTCGACCGCGATCTGTCCGGACGATTCGGCTCGGCCGCCTACGCCATGGAAGAATGCACGGTCGAACTTCTCAGCGCCATGATCTGCGCCGACCTCAACCTCAGTGTTGAGCCACGACCCGACCACGCCCGCTACATCGCCTCCTGGCTCGAATTATGCTCACCTCGTCATAACTGCAGTTATCCGCAGCAGCCCATAATGAGAAGGAAAGCGGCTGCACCGCCTGAAAACCGCAGAAATCAGCTTTTGCGGACGGGATTTGCTCAGCATTATTTTCTGCCGGACCTTTGCTGTCGTTTTGACAAGCAGAGGAACCAATGATGTTGAATGTCGATAACGAGCTCATCGCCGAGCTCCGAATTGTACTCACCAAGCAACGATACAGCCCTGTGGTGATCGGGAACTACTGCGCCTATGCGCGAGGGTTCGTCGAATACCTTGCGCAGCAGAACATTGAGGTCACGGATGTGACCGAGGCGCAGGTGGCTCAGTACCTGCAACACGCGATTGCGATGTTCGGCCAACGCCACGGTCGGACGCCGGCGCGGGATTGGCACTCCATTCCGCGCTCTGGGATCCATGCATTGCTGCGGCTCGCACAGGGTCAATGGCCATCCGCGCCGAAAGCGACCTGCGCGGCCGACACACTGCGCTTTGCCATCTGCGACGGGTACGAGACCTGGCTGCGCGAAGAACGAGGTCTTGCTGCGGCCAGCATCGACGCGCTGATGTGGGAGGGCCGGAACTTTCTGGTCTGGCAGTTCGATCGGCACGGTCCCGACAGCCTGATGACGATGACCGTGAGCGACATCGACCGTTACATGGACACGCGCAGCCCTCATCAGACGCGCCGGTCCGTGAAGGATGTGGCGGAGCGCCTTCGCTCGATGCTGCGCTATCTCCATCGGACAGGGCGCGTCGCCATCGATTTATCGCCGCATGTCATCGCCCCTTTGCTCTATGCCTATGAAGGTGTGCCGTCGATCCTTACGCCCGATCAGGTCGCCGCGGTTTTGCAGGCCTCGGGGAGGACAAGACGCCAGTGGGTTTGCGGGATCATGCCATCCTGCAATTGCTTGCGACCTATGGTCTGAGATCGGGCGAAATCTGCAATCTTCGGATCGAGGATATCGACTGGCGGGCGGAATCGATCCGCATCAGGCATACTAAGACCCAAGCATGCTCGTTCTTGCCATTGATGGCGCCGGTGGGTGAAGCGGTGCTCGCCTATCTGCAGGCGGGGCGGCCGGTGACTGACGCCCGCGAAATCTTCGTCCGCACACGCGCGCCTTATCGCAAGCTTGGTTTGCTGGCCAGCATGGTGCGGCAGCGGCTTGCGGCCGCCGGGGTCACTCCGAGTGGCAAGAACGGCTCCCATATCTTCCGCCACGCACGTGCGGTCGAAATGCTGCGCGCCGCCGTGCCCCGGAAAGTGATCGGCGATCTGCTCGGGCATCGCTCTACCGAATCCACGGCCCCCTATCTGAAGCTTGCTACCGAGGACCTCCGGGCCATCGCGCTCGAAGTGCCGGGACGGGAGATGCCGTCATGACGATCTGGCCTGATCCGGAGCGCAAGCTGATCGCGCGGTACATCGCAGGCCTCGACCTGCGCACCAAGAACAGCCCCATCTACTACAGGCAGGCGCTCAATATCTTCCAGGATGTCGCCGAACGCCACGCCAAGCTCGACAAGGACATGCTGGTGGCCTGGCTGCATGTGTCTCCCGGGCGGTGGGCCACGACGACACGGCTGCATCGAACCCGGATTATCGACCGGTTCCTCGATCACCTTGAGGAGATCGGAGCGATCGAACGCAATCCCGTCGCCGCGCTGCGTGAAGCTTGCAATATCAAACAATGCATGCCGGTGTGGCGGGCGCTGGCTTCCAGCGATCCGGACAGCGCACTTGCCGAACTATACCAGCCCAGGCCGTTCGGCAGCGTGCTGGGCAAAATGATGGCCGAGCACGTCACGCTGATGCGCAACCGGGGTTACAAATACACTGCACAAGCGGTGCGGCTGTGGAGGCTCGACCGCTTCCTTCAGTTGAACCCGGAGCTTCAGGATCAGCCACTTGAGGTGATGCTCGAACACTGGTCCGCAGCTAAAACCACGCGCAATCATGCCGCCGAATGCGAAAAACTGAAGCGGGTCCTCGCGAAAATCCTGCGCCATAAGGATCCATCACTCCCGCCCCGCCGACCTGACCCCAGCCCGGAAAAGGAAGTGGCGAGGCATTGGCGAAAACCGCACATCTACACACCCGCCGATGTGCGGCGCATGCTCGACATCGCCCGCTCTTACCCTTCACCTCGAGCGCCGCTTCGCCCGTCGAGCATCTACACCATGCTGTTGCTTTCCTATTGCGCGGGTCTGCGGCGAAGCGAACTGGCCCGCCTGGATCTTGGTGACGTGGACTTCCAGGGCGGCACGATCACGATCCGCCAGACCAAGTTCCACAAGACCAGGATACTGCCGCTTCCCGACAGCGTGATGGCCGAGCTTCGATCATACACCCAAGCGCGCCGCCGCGCCGGCGGATCCCTTGATCCGCGCTCTGGCCTGTTCTGGCACGAAACAGCGTGGTGACCGCTATACGAAGGAGGCTGTCGCCTGGCTTCTTGTTGACGTCATCCGCCGTGCCGGGCTGAAGCCGCCGCAAGGGCGAACAGGACCTCGCCTGCACGACCTGCGGCACTCCATGGTCGTGAACCGGATCCTCGACTGGTATCGGACGGGCATCAACCCGCAGGATCGCCTGCCGTTCCTCGCAACCTATCTCGGTCATCGCGACATCAACTCGACCCTGGTCTACATCACGGTTACGCAGGACCTGCTGCATCACGCCAATGAACGGTTCCGCGTGCTGGGAGTGCCATGCCTCAACATCGGACCGGAGGGGCGGGCATGACCAGGAACAATCACTTCCCACACCTGATGCGCGCGTTCTTCTACGAATGGCTGGTCGAGCAGCGCAATGCCTCCATCCATACGGTGCGGTCGTATCGCGATGCCTGGCGGCTCTTCCTCCGGTTCGTTGCAAAACGCGCAGGGAAGAAGGTGGCGATGATCACGCTGGCCGATCTGACCGCCAGAGAGGTCATCGCGTTCCTCGGTCACGCCGAACACGAGCGCGGCGGCACGATCGGGACGCGCAACTGCCGGCTTGCAGCGATACGCAGCTTCTTCAACTTCGTTGCGACCAGGGATCCCGGTTCGATCGCCCAATGCGTCGAAATCCTCAATATCCCGATAAAACGAGCACCGGTATCGGAACCCTGTTATCTGGACCCGATGGAAGTGACGGCGATCCTGGCGCAGCCTGATCGTTCGACACTCGAAGGCATGCGCGATCACGCCTTGCTCTCGTTCCTCTACAACAGCGGCGCGCGAATACAGGAAGCGCTCGATCTGTGCCCCGATGCAATCAGGTTCGACAGTCCGAGCTGCGTGCGCCTGACCGGCAAGGGTCGAAAAGAACGTATCTGCCCGCTCTGGCCGGAAACCATGATGTTGTTGAGGAAATTGCTCGAACGGCAGCCGCGGGCGCCAGACCAGCGGCTGTTCGTCAACCGATATGGTCAACCGCTCAGCGCGTCGGGGGTCCGGTTCAAACTTGCCGCCTATGTTAAGGCGGCAGCCGAGACCACGCCAACGCTACGCGACAAGCATGTGACTCCTCACGCCTTCCGGCACGCAACCGCCGTGCATCTCATATCGGCGGGCGTCGACGTCACGGTCATCCGTAGCTGGCTCGGTCACGTGAGCCTCGATACGACGAACCACTACGCCAGGGCCAACCTCGAAACAAAGCGCAAGGCATTGGAAAAGGTCGGCGCGCCCGAAGCACCCAGCCGCCAGCCCTCATGGAAACGCGATACCAGCGTTCTCGCCTGGCTCGACATGCTCTGAAATAATGCGGAGGAATGCAGCCAGAAACGCCGAACTTCCGGCAAGCTGGTCGCGTTCCTTCACATTATGGGCTGCTGCGGATAACTCGAAGTGCTGCGCTCCGACAAGCGCGCCATCTTCACCGCGGCGAGCAAGGCACAAGAGATCACCGACTGGATGCACGCCCTGCAAGCCAATGCTCATGGGCACGACGTCAGGGGCGCCGCATAGGCGCCCCCTCAGCGGACCGTTTCAAAGAATCCACCGGGTGCGATCAGCTGACCGCACCCTCCCGGAACAGCGTCTCGACCAGCGGGCATTCCGGCAACGTGCCGTCAGCACATTGCGCGACAACCTTCTTGAGCACCCGCTCCATGCGCTTCAGATCGACAATCTTCGCCTGCACGTCCTCAAGGTGTGCAGCGGCGACCGCGCGCGCCTCGGCACAGGGCTGGTTGCGCTCGTCGACGAGACGCAGCAGCTCACGGATTTCATCAAGGGAGAAGCCGAGCTCGCGCGCCCGTAACACGAAGCGAAGGTGCCGCTCATGCGACGTGTCGTAGCTGCGGTAGCCGCTCGTTGTGCGCGGCGGTTCGGGTAGGAGGCCGACCTTCTCGTAATAACGCACCGTCTCCAGATTGCAGCCCGTTCGCTGGGCGAGTTCAGCCCGCTGCAGTCCCTTCACCACGGCGTGATCGCGCATCGCAAAATCCTTCTTGACCCTGTAGCGACTACAGACCGCATGGTACGGCACGCTTAGGATTTCGACAAGGAAGAGAGTGGGCATGGTCGCATCGCGATCCAGAACGGCAAGCATGGCGCCTCGTGCGGCGGATCCCTCCGCGCCCGAACGTGGCGAGGTTGGACGGCAGCGTCTGATCGCCGTTGGCGGTATCTTCGGGGCGCTCGCCGCCTCGTCCTGCTGCATCGTGCCGCTGATCCTGTTCAGCGTCGGCATCGGTGGTGCCTGGATTGGCAATCTGACGGCGCTTGCACCCTACAAGCCGATCTTCGTCGCCGGAACCGCAGGCCTTCTCGGTTACGGCTTCTATCTCGTCTACTGGAAGCCGCGGCGAGTCTGCGCTGAGGGCGCCGCTTGCGCGCGCCCCATTTCCAACCGTCTCGTCCAGCTCGCGCTCTGGATCGCAACCGCACTTGTGATCGCCGCCTTCGCCTTCGACTACGTCGCCCCGCTGCTGCTTCGCGCCTGACACCAAAAGGAGACCCGTCCGATGAACAAATATTTGAGCGCACTCACCCTGATGGCCTCGATGATGACGGCGTCGACCGCATTCGCCGGAGAACGCACGATCACCTTCGCTGTCGACAACATGACCTGCGCCTCGTGCCCTTACATTGTGAAGACCTCGATGGCGGTGGTCCCGGGCGTAGCGAACGTGACCGTCTCCTTCCGAGGCAAAGACGGCGACCGTGACCTTCGACGACGCGAAGACGAACCCGGACGCCATCGCGGCCGCTAGCACGAACGCGGGCTATCCAGCCCATCTGAGGCAGCGGGGCAGCTAAGATGAGTGACCGCACTACAAGCCGTATAGGCATGGCCGGTGCAGTCCTGGTCGCGATCCGCTGCGCCGCGCCGCTCCTTGCCGTCAGCCTGTCCTTTGGGCCTTGGCGCGTGGCTAGCCGGTAAGGGCCTTGTAGTGCTTCCGCTGATGGCTGCGAGCTTCGGCCTCATCGCCTGGATCCATCGTCGCCACGCAGAGGCCGCCCATTGCGAGACGACGATTCACAAGGAAGGCGTGAAGCCATGAACGATTGTTGTGCCTCCTCCTCGTCGCGAATCGAGGCTGTCATTCTTACGCCCGAGACACTGCCGAGCTACGCCGTGCGGCCGGGCGTGACGTTTCCGGATTGGTCTGTGGTTAAATCACCAGCGGTCAAGGATGCGCTGCAAGCGATGGTCGGGTCCGACCATGTGTTCGATCGCTGGAGTGGCTACGATCCCGCCACGGATCGGGTTCGCGTTGCGCTGCTCCAACTCTACTCCGAAGATGGACGAACCCCGACCACGGGCGCGCTTGCGGAGCGAGCGGGGTTGAACGAGACGTCCGTCCGGACACTGCTTGAAGAGCTCCGCCGTCGCGACCTGGTCGTGCTTGACGGCGAGCGGATCGTCGGTGCCTATCCTTTCACCGATAGGGACGCGGGCCACCGGGTCACACTCGACGGGCGTGTTCTCAACGCAATGTGCGCGGTCGACGCACTCGGCATTGGCGCCATGACTGATCGCGATATCACGATTGCATCGCGCTGCCGCCATTGTGGTGCGCAAATCCGGATCGCCACGCGGGACCAAGGGCGGGCACTGGCGCAGATCGAGCCGCGGACGGCTGTCATGTGGCAAAGCGTTCGCTACGAAGGGCGCGTGTGCTGAGAACTCGCTGTGCGCGACGACCGCCTTCTTCTGTTCGGACGACCATCTCTCCGCCAGGCGCCGTGAACAGGCTGCGGACGAGGCCGGATTTCGGCTGTCGGTCGAGGAAGGGCTGGAGGCTGGCCGCGCTCTGTTCGGGCCGAGCCTCGCCGGCCTCGATACGGCGGCACGGTCGTCGGTCGGCTCGACATCGAAGCGCGCTGTCGTGGTGGACCGCTTTCGCACGAACTGTCGCAATGGCGGCGCCTACGATCTCGTCGTCATCGGCGCCGGCTCGGCCGGCTTCTCGGCCTCCATCACAGCTGCCGATCAGGGCGCACAGGTGGCGCTCATCGGCAGCGGCACCATCGGCGGCACTTGCGTCAATATCGGCTGTGTGCCGTCGAAGACGCTGATCCGAGCCGCCGAGACGCTTCACAACGCGCGCGTAGCAGCACGTTTTGCCGGCATCACGGCGGAGGCCGAACTGACCGACTGGCGCAGCACCGTTCGTCAGAAGGACACCCTCGTCTCCGAACTGCGCCACGCCAAGTACGCGAATCTGCTGCCCGCCTATAACGGCATTGCTTATCGCGAAGGAGCGGCGCGCCTCATAGAAGGTGGTGTCGAAGTGGACGGTGCGCGCATTCCGCCGGCAAGATCATCATCGCGACCGGCGCGCGGCCGGCGATACCCGCCATCCCCGGCATCGAAGCCGTGCCGTATCTCACCAGCACGACCGCGCTCGATCTTGAGGAGCTACCACGATCGTTGCTCGTCATCGGCGGCGGCTATGTCGGGGCGGAGCTCGCCCAGATGTTCGCCCGCGCGGGCGTCAAGGTGACGCTGGTGTGCCGGTCTCGTCTGCTCCCCGAAGCCGAGCCCGAGATCGGCGCAGCGCTGACGGGATATTTCCAAGACGAAGGGATCTCCGTGATTTCCGGCATCGCCTACCGTGCGATCCGCAAGATCGAGAATGGCATTGCGCTCGATATTTCGCGCGACGGACAGAACACCACGATCGACGCCGATCAGGTGCTGATCACCCGGGGCGCGCACCCAACATCGAAGGCCTTGGGCTCACCGAACACGGGATCGCCGTCTCGCCGAGGGGCGGCATCGTCGTCGACGACCGCATGCGCACCACCGGGGCCGGCATCTATGCCGCCGGCGACGTCACCGGCCGCGACCAGTTCGTCTATATGGCCGCCTACGGCGCCAAGCTCGCCGCCAAAAATGCTCTTAACGGCGACAGCCTGCGCTATGACAACAGCGCCATGCCCGCCATCGTGTTCTCAGATCCACAGGTGGCGAGCGTCGGGCTGACGGAGGCCGCCGCGCGCGCGGCCGGACACGCGATTCGCGTATCGACGATCGGTCTCGACCAAGTACCACGCGCACTCGCCGCTCGTGACACCCGCGGGCTGATCAAGCTCGTGGCAGACGCCGGCAACGGCCGGCTGCTCGGCGCGCATATCCTCGCGCCGGAAGGGGCCGACAGCATCCAGACCGCGGCGCTTGCGATCCGGCAGGGCCTTACCGTCGAGGACCTCGCGGATGCGATCTTTCCGTACCTCACCACCGTCGAGGGCCTGAAGCTCGCGGCGCTGTCATTCGGCAAGGACGTCGCCAAGCTGTCCTGCTGCGCTGGTTAAGCACAAGATCTGTCTCACGAACGTGCATCCGTCGGAAGCTCGGGAAAATCCGGCCTTTCAGCGCGCGAGTTCGACTGAGACAGCTTGGCTGTTCAGATAACGCGCCGAGCTTGGCGCGTGTTTCCTCAGCGCCGACCTCGGCAATCGTGCCCGAGCTCAAGCCGCGCGCGGATCGCGCGAGCTACCTTGCATCGTGGCTTGGAGGCACTGTCCAACGACAAGCATTACATCTTCTCGGCGGCCGCGCACGCGCAACGCGCGGCGATCTACCTGCACGAGCTTCAGCCCAAGTCGGCCGAGATCGACCAAGCGGCATGAGGCGCACCCATCCGCGGCTTGGATGCCCTGCGCTTCATAATTCACCTTTCGCGACAAGATGAAGGCCCCGCCTCGCGGCTGGCCTTTCTTGCGTGCATCATCATGCGAAATGGCCGGCGACCGGGATGGCGGTGCTTGTCCATCGCCTGATCGAGCCGCATAGGCCAGATGCGCCGGGCGGGTGAGCCTGGCTGTCCGAGATGCCGGTCTCTCCTTGGGCCAACGCCCTTCCTGCAGCGGCCGAGCCTGATGTCATCACGCGACGCCCGGGTTGCCGTCGAGGCCGCTGGACCGGAGACAAGCCTACGCGGTGCGTGCGAGTCTCTCTCACAAACGCGCCCTGTACCGCCGTCGTGCAGCGTGGCGTGCCGGTCGCTCAGTCGTATCCCCGTCGTTTGGCCTGACGCGCCCAATGCGTCCTCGATTTGGCATGTCTAACCGAAGGCCGTCGTCGCTGCGCTCCGCCTCGATCACAAGACCGCAACGGCCGTTCTCGGCTTTCTTCCCTGGCCGCTGCGCGCCCATTCCTCGCGAGACAAGAAAGCCTCGCCCTGGCCGCCCTCTACTGCATGGCGGCCCTTCGGGTGCGGTCCGATCGCCTCCGGTCAACGACAGCCATCGAGGTCGCGATGGTCGCGGCCCGAGAAACCAAAGAGGACACGAACATGGCTACCATCGGCAACTTCACCGTGAACGGCTTCGTGGGCACCGTCAAGACCCTCGCCCTCGGCACCGTGAAGGCCAAGATCGTTCCGGCCGAGCGGACCTCGGAAAAGGCCCCTGATTACCGGATCTTCGCGGGAACTATCGAGTTCGGCGCCGCGTGGAAGAAGAAGTCCCAGGAGCAGAACCGGGACTATCTCTCGGTCAAGCTGGACGACCCGAGCTTCGCGGCTCCGATCTACGCCACGCTGGTCGAGGTGGAAGGCGAGGAAGGCCACTCGCTCATCTGGTCTCGTCCGAACCGCGATTGAGACGCCGCGCAGAAGGTCCCGCCGCGAGACGGGGCCTTCCCGCGTGAGCAGAAAGGAGAACGATCATGTGCAAGGTCTTGAACGCGCGCGCTGTCGGCAAGCGCTCGAGTGCGACGCAGGTTTACATTGGGCGCCCGAGCAAATGGGGCAACCCGTTCGTCATCGGGCGCGATGGGTCGCGCGCCGAGGTCATCGCGAAATATCGCGCCTGGATTGTCGTGCAGCCCGCGCTGATGAATGCGCTCGGCGAGCTGCGCAGCCGCGACCTCGTTTGCTGGTGCGCACCGCTCGCGTGCCACGGCGACGTGCTGGTGGAACCTGCCAAGAGGCGCTGATCACGCACCTGTTCGATCCAATGCCGCCAGACGTTCGGGCATGGCGAGCAGCTTGATCGCCGCGGCGGTTACGGCTTCGGCGATGGTCGGATAGGTTTCCTCTGAACTCATCGACACTCCGTCGGGAAATGTCACGGTCGCCTGATAGCCATTGCCTTTCGGGGTTGCAGAAAGCTGGATCTTTGGCATGTCGCACCGTCTCCTTTGGGCTACATGGATCGGCTGCTTTTTGTTTCGGCTTCGAGGCCCCGCACGACATGCGCGAGGACACGTTGGCCTTCTCGAAAGACCTTCTCCCCGGGCAGCATCTGAGCACCTGTCATCGACGTTGGCGGTAGCACGAACGCTCTCGCGTTCAATCCCGGCTTTCGGCCATTCTGAAAGAGTTGCCACAGAGTTTCATGGAGTGCGTGCAGAAAGCCGAACAGCGCTTTCATCTCGTCGACGCGGGTGTTTGCAAGAAGTTGATTGGTCTCGTCGAGATCGAAGATTTCGTTGTGGGCGAATACTTTGTCGCGAATGTTCCGATACCGCGCTTCGTAAATCACACGTTGCGCCTTGATCTCCCTGCGCAGCGCCCTGAAGTCGCTCGCTGTCGGCTCGAACGCGTCGCTAACATACGCTGCGGCTTCGCCCGTCGTCAAACCGGCTTTCTCTTTCCTGTTCGCCAGAGCTGGCTTCGAAAAGACCGAAAGGTCCTTTGAAGCGAGCGCCATCAGGTTATTGATGTTGTGAGCGGAATTCTGATCAAAGATGCGACCGAGCGCGATGAAGGCCGATATGAGCATGGCATGATGAGTCGTCAGCCAGAACAGTGGCGTCGTGTTCATTGCCCTGAGAACCGCCAAGTCGGAGGCTGCGAGCTCGCGCACGGATAGATAGGCATAAAAGTGTTGCTGCGCCGTCTCCTCCTCTTTGCGGAAGATTTCCAGCTCTTGCTCGAATGCTGCTTGCGCTGTGATTGTCACCACTCACCAGCCTTTGGGCGAGACCCAATCTTTATCTCCCGCGTGTTGAGCGGGACAAACGTCGTTTGGCGTCATCACTCGACGCTGTTGCCACGAGTTCTTTCCAGGTGTCTGGCGGATTTCCGCGGTCTAGCATCTTCCGAAACACGGCGTAGGCGTCGTTGGCGCTTTCATAGGCGCGCAGCGTCGAGTCATCATTCACCCAGGCAAGGACGATGATCTTGGAATCCGCCGATTGCTGATAGCGAAAGAACAGCCGAAACTGCTGCAGGAATTTCGCGGGGAACCAGTGCCTGTAGTCGTCGCCGAGCGTGCCGCCCTGCCGATAGACGTCGCGGGTCGGGTCACCTGGGATATCTTCGAACGCCACCTTCAAGACGGCCGCGAGTAGCTTTGCAGCGCGTTTCTTCTTATAACCCTTCGGGTCTTTCTTGCGCCCCTTCTCGACTGCGGCGATCATCGCCTCGAGCTGGTCGAGAAACAGCGGATGCGCGTAGATCGTCCAACCGTTGACCGCGAAGGTGTCGTTGCTCACGCCTCATCTTCCGGCAGAGCCCCGTCCAGATCGACCTTGACGCCCTTGACGAGGGACTTGCCGCGCGCGACCAGCGACTTCGGCACCGGCCGAATTCGCGATGGCTCGTTTGCCATATCACGCGCCAGGAATGCGAGGAACGTGCCGATCACCGGATCGCCGTCGTCCGCCGACTTCTTCGCGATCACGACGGTGCCGTTAGCCAGCCCGCGAAACACCACTTGGTCGCGCTTGCCAAGGGCGAGCATCTTGCGGATGGCCGCGGGCACGGTCGTCTGACCGCGCTCCGTGATGGTCGCGGGGATTTCGAGGATTTCAGCCGTTTTGGCCATAACCGGCTCCTTGCGTCGTCATGTTAGCCGATGCAATGCATTTGCATTGTAAGTCAAGCCCAACCTCATCGCAAGCGCCCAAACGAAGGTGACACACGAGATGCCCGCGGAGGCGGCTGTTCGCCGCGACGATTTCTTCCGGATCGTCTTCACTGTGCCACTGGCATAGTGGGGAACGCCAAGCATATTGTGCACGTCCGTTTCGCACACCGCGACCTTCTCCTGCAGGGAGAGTCAACAGAATCGATTGTGCCGCTTCAACCTCTTGCGGTGTCTGCGGCAAAAAGAAAACCATCACCCTCGATCGCTGGGGCTTGGGTTGCTTCTGACGAAGGAAAAATTAAAGTGCTCCTTAAGGTTGCCGGACCCTCCATCTGGTCGGTACGAGGGATTAGCTGGTATTTTCGGCCGCGCTGTTTCATCCGCTTGAGAGCGGAAAATTCTCACTCGCGAGGCTTTGCCGATTTCTTTGTATTCGTGGGATAACCAAAAGCGAGAAAGAAATGGGCTACGCGAATCGTACCGTGGCTCGGTGCAAGATCTGGGTCACGTTCGTGTTCAGTGTCGAAGTCCGCAGTTGAAAATAATACTGATGGACGCTCATATGAACTGCCCGATGCGTTTGCCCGGATCCTCAATTCTGTAACGAGCTTCTTGTCGGCGAGCGCATCGCGCAACGGCGGGACCACCTCATCTTCCGCGTCGATCAGGATACCGACCATGGCAGCGACAGCCTGCCGTCGGCTGTAGATGCCGGTGACAAAACGACCCAACCCCTTGTCACGAAGGTAATGCGTGCGGTGGCTCTTTTGCCGGCCGACCTTCTTGAACTCGAAAACCAGCTCGATCCGTCGCGTATCATCGTTCCATCCGTAGACGATATCGGTGCGGCGTTCTTGGGTGAGTTTCGCCGTTTCTATATCAATATTGTGGAGGACCCCTTCAGCAGCCCACATACCTAGCAAGCCTCGCTCCCGAGCGGTGACGTTCTCGACGTAAGCCTTCAATGCTTTCGTGAGCGTGGGCTCCTTCATCCCCGGATGGAAATGGGCTCTCGGCTGTTCGGCGAGAATCCGCCAACTCTCTCGTAAAGCATCGACCGCGTCGGTTGCTGGTCGGATCGGGAAGGCAGAAAGCCAATCATGTCCGGTTGTCACGCGACCTCCGAACGGATCACGGGCGACAACCGGCTCTGAACAGATATCACGATGTGCTCGGCATCGCGAAGCGCTTGCCGTACGGTCCAACTGCGTCGAGACAACGGCGCACCAGATAGAGCGACCCGTCGATCCAAATATGTGCATCGGGGACAAGTTGAAGCGCATCGCCCGATGAAATCGCCATCAGCCCCGCTGCGCGAAGCTGAGCGAGCGTCGTGATGACCAGATCGTCATTAAGCTGAGCGCTGGAAGTGGCCGGCGCAGTTGTCTCTTTGGCGTAGCTCACCCGAACGATTCCCGACGGGCCTTGGCGAGCCGGATCACTGGCGACAACGGCGACATGAAACCGTCCGCCGCCACCGGTCCGTTCGCGCCAAGTGGTCAAGGAGGCAGCCAGCGCGTCGCCGTATGTCCGAAAATCCTCCAGATGGGCGGTGGCCTGAGCCGGCGTGTCGAGGCTTTTGAAACTTCGCGGCCGGATCGAAGGCATCAGGATGTCGACGGTTTCGCGAACCAGCGCCTGCTCGCTCTCGTGCAGGCCAAAATATTTGAAGACGGCCTTGTCGAGGGCAATCTGGATTTCGCCGTAGCGGCGGCGTTGATCGAGTTCCGGCAAATCGGATAGCTTTTGCATATAAGTGCCGACCCTCGCGAGCGCCGCTTTAGCGGCCTTCGGATCGGGTGCCGCGTCGACGTCAAAGAACGGGAAGGTTTCGACATCTGACAGATGGACGCCATTGCGTTCGCAAAGCATCTTCCAGCCGCGCATCATGAGGAAGTAACGGGCGAGCTTCGATCGCAGATAGACCGCGGCGAACTGGAGCAGCGCCGCATCTTCGCTCGACCCGGAAATGACGCCGATGCTGTGCGTGAAAGTGGCCGGGCCATCGTAATAGACCGCGCGGACTGTATGTTCGAGTTTCGAGAACCCGTCCGGGAAAAGCACGCGGGGACCGTCGAAAACCGCCATCACCTCGTCGTTGAGGCCAACGACTGTCGTCTGCGTCCTCGGCCACGGCTTCAAGAGATCGGGATGCAACACGGGCGACCCCGCGCTGAGCGCGGGCACCGGCACGAACGGCATCTTGCGCAACCGGCCGGCGCTGACTTCCGTGCGGCTCTTGTCGTTAAGATGAATGCCCTTGCGATTGACCCATCGCCGGAATGGTTGCGGCCCCTTCCAGAAGTCGCTGAACGTTCCGCGCGCCGTCAGGCGCGTCCACAGAGTCATATCGTTGGCGTCGCCCCACATCAGCGTGACGAGAAGCTGCGGATCCTGGGCGACGGAGCGGGTTTGCAAAACGTGTCGATCGGCGGACTGCATGGTGAGGCGGCCGAAGGCCAGGCTCATGTCCGCTTTCGGGACGCAGTAATCGAAAGTCTCGCCAAATGGAATTTGCGCCTCGACGGCGCGGCGTTGCCCGAGGAATACATGGCAGGTGTTCTCGGCGGTCGGAAACAGCAGTCCCTGAAGATCACCGAAGTTGATAAGACGCGCAGGCTGGAACAGGCTGAACAGGCGCGCGACGAAGGATGCGCTGGACGGTCCTAAGAACTGTCCAATCGGCAGGATGAGGCAGACGCGCCCTTGCTCGGCAAGAAAGTCGCTCGCTCTCAGCGCGTATGCGCCGGCGATCTGGCGTCGAACGAATGGGGCGCCAGCGCGCTCCGCCCAAACGTCGGCCGACGTGACGTCTTCGCCTTCGGGCTCCGACCATGGCGGATTGGAGATAATGAGGGTGAAGCGCTTGTCCGCAAACCCGTGCTTGGGTCCGAAGAAGTCGGCCGTTGGGCCGTGGCGCAGATTGCTGCCGTCCAGCGGTGGCAGCTTCTCGTTTTCGCGCTCCTGCGCCTCCATGATATCGGCGGGGTTGAGACCTTCCAGCAACGACAGATAGAGGCTGAAGGCCGTGACGCGGCAAGCCATCAGATTGATGTCGGCGCCGAATATGCGTTTGACCAGAAGCTCTCGACGCTGTTTGAAAACTGAGTTGGCGGCCGTCGCGCGCCTCCGATAGCGCGATGAGACGGCGGTAGGCCGTGGTAAGCAGAATTCCAGATCCGCAAGCGCCGTCGAAGATCGTCTCGGAAAGAGGATCGGCCGAGGTGACGAACGCTTGATCAACCGCCAGCATCGCGAGGTGACGCGGCGTGTAGTAAGCGCCGTCTTTTGCCTTCTGGTCGGGAGACAGGAAAGATTCGTAGAGGCCGGATAGCAGCTCAACCGGGATATAGCTGAAATCGTAATTCCAGAAATCGCCCTGCCCGGTGGTCATGTCGGTCCGGCGCAGGAATTGATCGAGCAGCGCGAACCCCTCTGTATTCAACGCCGCCCAAGGATCGTGCCGATCGCCCCCTAAGAAATCGCCGTTGAAATCCTGACGAAGCGCGTCGATGAGGCTGCGGACACCACTGCGGTTGGCTTGACCGACGAGCGCATGGAGTTGATCGACCTCACGTCTCTGACGATAGGTCGCACCGACAATGTCGCGATGTTCGAGATATGAGATGAAGAGCACCTGCCCCATCAGCAACTCGGCGTGGCGCCGCCGCAGCGATGCGTCGATGGCTGCCCGGAATCCGACCTTCGACATCTTGAGTACGGTGCTCGAGAGATTGGCGAGCAACTTGCGATCGACACGCGCCTTGATGTCAAACCATTTGGGTGCGCGGCGGGAGAGATTGGCCGAAGCGATGTCGAACGCCGAGAACGGCCCATCGGGACGCGCTTCGCCGAGCGTCAGCCTTTCCTCCGCGTTGCGGAGCTTTCGGGCCGGCACGGCAACTGCCGTCTCGCCCTTGATCTCGATCACCACCGTGGCGAGATTCTGGTTCCATATCCGCTTGCGGATCTCGTCCAAAGCGGCGGCGGTGAGTGGCTCGTCCGTATCGCCGACAAAGACCACCGTCGGGACGCCCTCAACCTCAAAGACGGCCTGGGCGCGAATCACCCCATCCGGCTTGAGAAGGGACTTGATCTCCAGTGCATAGGGGTGAACTTCCGGAACGTCCTCACCCCGGCGATGCAGCACGGCGGGCTCGGCGGCATAGCCGAGCCTTTCAAGCCAGTTCTGCAGGGCCGAAATTGTCACGCTGGTCCCTTCCGATATTCATGCCCCGAGAATGAGAACATATCATGAACATTTGTTGGTGGTGAAGCGGTCTGAGGGCGAGCAACCCGGGTTGTCCCGGTCAATGGCGCGCCTCATGCCGAACGCCTCCGTGCCAGAACGGTCAGTTTGCTCGGGGCTCGCCGCCGCACTTGTTTGACTGGCAAGCCAGCGACGGCCTGGACCGGGAAGAGATCGAATTGGCCGGGAACGGTAGCCGGACTTGGCAATGCGAATCCCGCCGACAACACATCCAGGTGAGCGTTCAGGCGAAGGAGCAGCACGTCGCCTGCCGGAAGTTGATCGGCTGCGTCCTCTACGAATGTCCATCGATCGCCGCCGAGGAGCGCCACGTTCTGTCCCCAGAGGGCGATAAACGACTTGGTGCGCAGCTCCCGTCGCAGGCTGTTGAAAAGGCTCTTATGAGCCTGGAGTTCGATATGAAATTGCTCCCGCAGGGTCACTGCGAGCCTTAGAATAAGGATGGTTTGCCACGTATACTCGGCCGGAGACCCCTTCCGTCTGGGTTTCACGTCGGCTGGAATCAAGGCGCGGCGGCTCGTCCATTCCCGAAGTCTTTCGGTGGAAAGACCGGTGAGCTGGCAGGCGTGAGGCGTTGTGACGTAGCGCAAGATCGCTCCCTCAGATCGGGTAACGTACCCGATCTTGTTTTAAGAAATGGCTATCAGACCTTTCGCCGCGTGTCGATCAAGTGCTCCTTGGAGCGCGCACATCGCGCGTGGAAACCCATCTCGCCCGCGCGAGCTTCCGTCGCTACAGGATTCCCCAGGCACGATATCTTCCTCTTCCAGTCGCCTCACGCAGGCCGAGCTCAGCGACCAGATTCTGGCGGCGCGTGGCGTGATCTTCAATTCCTTCGCGATCATGGCCGCTGAGACGATCGGCCGGGTCAGCACATAGTCGATCAGCGCCGGCAGCCGGGAGGTCGAGCGGCGGCCGTCGAGCTTGCGGGCCAGCAGCGTGCGGGCGGTCTGCCAGCGGTCGTGATCCTTGAGCCCGGCCTCGGCGGCGGCCGCAATCGCCTCGAGCTGCATGGCAAGCCGGGAGGCCGCTTCGCGCGGCCGTCGCCGCTCGCGCGGAATGGCTTTGAGTCCGTCATGGATGCAGGCCAGATGCCAACGCGTCTTGGCGCGCTCACGCAGCACGGCTGTCGCTTTTGATTCCGGATTTCAATTGGGCGAACGGTCATGTTGCTGTGAGATTAGCGGGGTATTGAGGGTCAATTTCACGCTAAGAATTTCAAGGGGATTGTCCGTTGCAGCCGTTGTTGCGCAAGTCCCCGCGCGGATCGACCACCCCGACCGCTGCCCGCCAAGACGACTGGCTGCAGGCCCAACGGTATGCGCGCGAACTCGGTAAAGTGCTCGACGGCTCCGGACCGCGCCGCCTCGCGATCGCCCGGGCGGCGGCGGAATTGCGTCTGACGACGCGCCAAATCTACAACCTGCTGAAGCGCTACGCGCTTGATCGCAGTGTCAGCGCGTTGCTGCCGCAAACGGGCCGGCCGCGCCGCAAGCGGCTGGCGCCGGAGGTCGAGACCATCATCGCGGCCACCTTGCGCGAGCAATGGCTGGTGCTCGAAGCCCCGCCTCTGGCGCCTGTTGTCGCGGAAATCCGGGCGCGCTGCGAAGAGGCCGGCCAGCGCCCGCCCTGCTATGTCGCCGTCGAACGCCGGATCCCGCTGCTGTTCACGGCGCAGGAGATCGCCAAAGGCCGCGCCGCCAACGCTAAGCACCTGCATCGACTAAAACCCCGGCCGGGCTACATCCATGCGCCGCGGCCGCTCGATGTCTGTCAGATCGACCACACCCCGACCGACATCAATTTCGTCGACGTCATCGACGGTGTCGGCGTGTTCGTCGGCCGCGCCTATCTGACGCTGCTGGTTGACGTCTGCACGCGCTGCATCGTCGGCTTCTCTTTGACGCTGGAAAAGCCGTCGACCTTGTCGGTCGCCCTGTGTCTGGCCCAGGCGATGTGCGCCAAGGGCGATTGGCTGCGCGCCCGCGGCCTCGTGCAATCCTGGCCGGTGTTCGGCCGCCCGCGGCGGCTGCTCACGGATTCGGCGAAGGAGTTCAAGGGGCAGGCATTCCAGCGCGGCTGCGACGACTACGGCGTGACGATCAGATACCGCGACCGCGGCCGGGTCCATCAGGGCGGCGTGGTCGAGCGGCTGCTGGGCAAGCTCAACGCGGTGATCGCGACGCGATATGGATCGACCGGCCGGTCGATCGCCGACCGGGATGGCTACCCGTCGCGAGAGCGCGCCTGCCTGACGTTCGCCGATCTCGAAACCTGCCTGGCGCTGGCCGTCATCGATCACAATCAGCAGCAGAACGAGAAGACGCTCAAAGTGCCGCTGGTTGAGTGGCGGACTCACGCGGCCGAACTGCCCTGCTTCAATGATGATCCGCACCGGGTGTTGCTGGGTTTTCTTCCCGTGCAATGGCGGGTTCTGACCCCGCAAGGGATCAGCCTGTTTGCGATGGCCTATTACGCGGAGTGGCTTGGACGTCTGGTGCCCGAGCGCGACCGGATCGGCAAGCTCGAAGTGCGGTACGATCCGCGCGATATCAGCCACGTCTATGTCCGAGATCCCCACTCCGGTGCCTTTCTGCCGGTCGCGCGCCGCGATGGCGTGGCGGCGCCGGTGACGCTGTGGGAGCACATACAGCGTCGCGGCGATCATCGCGCCGCGCATGCGCGGAGCAATGTCGAAAAGGTCGCGATCCGGCGTCAGATTGCCGGAATCGCAGAAGCCGCCCGGCAGAACAAGGCGGTCGTCCGTCAGGCCGCGCGCGCCGCGCATGCGGCGGCGGGCCAAAAGCCCTACCAGGCCATGACCCCGCCCTCGCCGGCGCCGCCGCAACATCCGCTGCGGCAGAAGCGGCGCCTCCCGGTCGAGGAATGGTGAACATGACGGAGCATCTTCTCGATCATGTCCGGCCCTATCTCGATTCCGCGATCGCGGATCGCGTGAGGTTCATCCGCGCGCCGCGCTGGATCGGCTATGACGCGGCGCTGCAGGCGCAGGCCTGCCTGCAGGACTTGCTGGTCCGCCCGCCGAGCTTGCGGACCAGCGGCGTGCTGCTGGTCGGTCCCTACGCCAATGGCAAGACCATGATCGCCGAACGGTTCGCGGTCGAACACTTGAGAACAGCATCGACGCAGAAGGTCTGGGTGGTGCAGACCCGTGAAGGCGCCGGACTGTCGCATTTCTACGGAAGCATCCTGGACGCGCTGAAGGCGCCGCTCGGACCGGTTCGCGACGTTGTCCGCAAAGCCGAGCAACTGGACCGGCTGCTGAGCGAGCTGTCGCCCCGGGTGCTGATCTTCGATGAATTCCACAATGCGCTGCGCGGCCGAAGGCGCGATGTCGAGGCGATCTTCGCGTTTCTGCGCCGGCTCGGCCGCAGCTACGATATTTCGCCGGTGCTGGTCGGCGAGGTGGCGGTCCATGATTACGTCAACGCGACTGATGAGATGGCGAGCCGGTTTGAGCTCTGTGCCGTGCCACGCTGGAGTTACGGCGAGGACTATCTGGCCTTGCTCGACAGTTTTGAGGCCGCGCTGCCGCTCGCCAAGCCATCGGATTTGTCCGACGAGCCGATGGCGCGGCGGATTTTTGCGCTCTCGGAGGGCCTGATCGGCGAGGTCGTCAAACTCCTCACGGCGGCCGCGGTCGCCGTCATCCGTGACTGCGGCGAGCGCATGACGTTGGCAACGATCGATGCGCTCGGCTACGTGCCGCTGTCGGCGCGGCGCCAGGCGCCGGCGCGTCAGAATCTGCTGTAGCGATCATGGCCGGCGGCGGGCGTTTCGTCGTCGAGCCGCAACCGCGCTACCGCGAACTCCAGGCGGATCGTTGGCCGGTGACGGTGGCGCCGCAGGACGACGAACTGCTGTCCAGTTGGCTGCACCGGCTGGCGCTGGCGAACGGTCTTGCGCCCCGCCATCTCGGCGATGTCCTCGGGCTTGGCGCGGCATGTGGTCGGCGCGGCTCGATTGCGCGCTGCCGGATGGCACCCTCGACGTCCTCAACCAACAGACCGGTGTCGCGCGAGAGCGGATCGCCATGATGACGCTTGGCGCCGGTCCAGGAACGAGGCTGCTGTTGCCGCTGCGCCACGTCGCCGGCCGCAGTGCCGCGACCTGGCTACAATTCTGTCCCGATTGCCTTGCGGGGATGATGTGCCGTATTTTCGACGGCGCTGGCGATGGGCGACCCGCATCTTGTGTTGGGAGCATGGCTGCGGTTTGCGCGACCGATGCCCGGGCTGCGGCGACGGCATCGCGGCCTTCGCCCAGCGCGATTTGATCGCGCAGCATTTTTGCAGCCGATGCGGCCATGATCTGCGGATCGCCCCGCGCGTCAGACTTCTCGCCGCGACCCGGCGCAAGGCCAAGGTGATCGACGATCTCTGTCGATTCGAAGCGGCGCGAGGGTTTGCCGCCAAAAGCTCGCTGACGGAGCGGCTGATCCATCTGCCGCATGCCATCTCCCCGGTCGTTCCGCACGTGCTGACGCAACTATCGGCGGCGGCCCGAATCGGCTGCATCGATCGTCTCGACTTTGGCCTGACCCCGCTTCGCCCTGACGACGTCGCGACAATCGCGTTCTGGCGTGACCGGATCGCCCGAGCCGGGGGCGTTGCCAAAACCCTCGAACCCTTGTGCGAATTATTGTGTCGCGGGCTCGCGATGCCGCGCGAGGTTTGCCGCAAAACGCGTCGAGCCGATTTGGATGCCGGGGGCCTCGATCTCAACACGCTGAGCGGCGCGTACGTGGCGGTGCGCGCACGCCGACAGCGCCAGCTTGCGATGCGGAATTCAGCAAGCTCGCTGCCGGCGTCCGCGGCGTAGCGCCGGTCATGTCTTCGGTCGCTTGCTATCCAGCTGGCGCCGAGTGGACCCGAGACCGTCCGATCGGCCATCAGCCGGCCAGCGGCTCGTCGCGCTCAATGTCCTCATCGTCACCATCGACGCCTGCCGCGGTGGCGCCAAAACCGTCGGGAAAGCTATCTGCCAAGAGCTTGTCCTTGCTGAGCAGCCCGGCGTCTTCGAGCAGCTCGATGTCGGGCAGATCGCGCAAGGATTCGAAGCCGAAGTGCGACAGGAACGCTTTGGTGGTCACGTTGGTATAGGGCGCGCCGGGGGTTGGGCTGCGCGGCCCGGCCGCGATGAAGCCGAGCGCGCGAAGGTGGCCGATCACATCGCGGCTGATCTCCTTGCCGAACACCCGGCCGAGCTCGCCGCGGGTGATGGGCTGGAAATAGGCGATGCACATCAGAATGAGCGCTTCGGTCTGCGACAGCGGTTTTGTCACGGCGGCGCCGAGCCCGGTGGCGGCGCGGATCGCGTCGGCGAAACCCGTTCTGGTGCGGTGCTGCCAGCCGCCGGCCACGGACACGAGTTCGTAGGGCCGGCCGCGCAGTTCGTCGCGGATATCGTCGATGAGGCGGTCGAGATTGCAGTCGCGGCCGACGACGCGGGCGAGGACGTCGCGCGGCACCGGTTCGTGCGCGGCGAAGATCACGGCCTCGACGCGGCCCATCCATTGCCGCCAGCGCAACTCCGGCGGCAGGTCGGCGAGTTCGGTGTCGAGTTCCTCCTTTGCGCGCGCCCGTCGCCCCATGGCGTCACAGCCGTAAAGTCGGAAGGACGAGCGGCCCGTCAGCTCGCGCACGGCACCGAGTGCCACCAGCCGCTCGAACAGCCGCCGGCTCGAGCGATCGCTCGCCGTCTTGCCGGTCGTGGCCGCCTGGGCGTCCTCGCCGATCAGGATTGCAATCATCAGATCCGCATCCTTAGCTCGAAGTTTGGGGGCGACGGCCAGCAGCCGATCGGCGCGACGGGCGAGATCGGCGTAGCGGTCGGACGCGGCGGCGGCGGCGCGGCATAGGCAAGGTTGCAGGCGGCCAGCCATGGGCTCTCGCCATCGACATGCGCCGGCGCTGCGCGAAGATCGGCGCGGCGGATCGCTCCGGCGAGCAACGGTACCGGCGCCGGCCATTTCAGGCGATGGGCGAGCACGGCGTCCGCGAGCCAGAGCGCCAGCGGCTCGCTGTCCGGTCTGAACCGCATGCTGGCAGCCACCACCGCGGCGGCGGCGGCCACGGCACCGTTCTCGCCTGTTGTCCGCGTCGTGGCAAAAGCGACGACATCGTCGAGCGCGTCGTCAAGGCGCAGCTCGAGAGCAGCCGAGAGCTTCAGCATCCAGTGCTCCGGCGGCATCGCGGCGCGTTCGCTTAAGGCGCGCCAGGTGCGCAGGATGCGCCCGGCCGGGCCGGGATCGTCACCGTCCCGGCGCAGATACCAGGCGTCGCGCAGCGCGGCCTCGTCTTCGGTGCGGCCGGCGTGACCAACGAGAACTGCCGCGCTGGCGAGAGCAAGCCGCTGCCGCCACAACTGCCCAAGCGGATGCTCGTTGCGGGCGATCGGGTGGATGGCCGCCAGCGCCGCTCCGGCAAAAAAACCCGAATCATCCATGGGTTCTCCAGCCGAGCCGGGCCGCGCCCAGCCCGGGAACGGCGGAAACGTCGGCGCAGGTTCGGGCATGATTCGGGCGCGTCGCGGCATGCTAAAAGCGTATTCCGGCGCGGCGGTTTGTGCCACTTTTTTCGACCTAACCGCCGCGCTTGTCGGTGAATAATAACGAACGATAATGTTGCATTATCGTTCGTTGTGCTCTTAATATGGAAGCATGCCCGAAACGAGCCCTCAGGCCTTTCAAATCGACCCCGAGGATGCCCCAACGCCCTCCCCTAGGCCGCTGCCGGCCGTCGTCGATGCCGCCGCACAGCCGTCGGCCGGCCTGCCCGCCCACCTCGAGACGCTGGCCGATCGCGCCCGCGACTATGTCGAGGCCGCGAGTTCGGCCAACACAAGGCGCGCCTACGCCTCCGACTGGAAGCATTTTTCGGCCTGGTGCCGGCGCCAAGGCCTCCCTCCCCTCCCCCCGGATCCCCAGATTGTCGGGCTCTACATCACCGCCTGCGCCTCGGGTGCTGCCACCGCCGATCGCAAGCCGAATGCGGTGACGACGATCGAGCGCCGCCTGTCCGCCCTGACCTGGCACTATGCCCAGCAAGGCCAGCTGCTCGATCGCAGGGATCGCCATATCGCCACCGTGCTCTCCGGCATCCGCAACACCCACGGACGGCCGCCGCTGCAGAAGGAAGCCGTGCTGCCGGAGGATGTCATCGCCATGCTGGAGACGCTCGATCGGGCCGGCTTACGCGGCCTGCGGGACCGCGTCATGCTGCTGATCGGCTTTGCCGGCGGCTTGCGGCGTTCCGAGATCGTCGCCCTCGACGTCGGCCGCGACCAGACCGAGGACGGAGGCGGTTGGGTCGAGATCCTCGACAAGGGCATGCTGGTCACCTTGCGCGGCAAGAACGGCTGGCGCGAGGTCGAGATCGGCCGCGGCTCGTCGGACGCCACCTGCCCCGTTACCGCCCTGCAGATCTGGCTGAAATTCGCCAAGATCGGCCATGGGCCGCTGTTCCGGCGCGTCACCGGCCAGGGCAAGGATGTCGGCCCCGATCGCCTGACCGATCAGCAGGTCGCCCGCCTCGTGAAACGCGCGGCGCTCGCCGCCGGCGTGCGCGGGGATCTCTCCGAGGGCGAACGCGAGCAAAAGTTTGCCGGGCATTCGCTGCGCGCCGGCCTCGCCTCCTCGGCCGAGGTCGACGAGCGCTATGTGCAGAAGCAGCTGGGACATGCCAGCGCCGAAATGACCCGCCGCTACCAGCGCCGACGTGACCGGTTCCGGGTCAATCTGACCAAGGCGGCGGGGCTGTAATCCGCAGATTAGGAGGTTGATCGCGCGTCCCCTGCCCTGTCCGAATTGAAGTCGTTAGGCAGAAACAGCACCCCTGATTTTTGGCTCAGCGCTTCAAATTGAAGTCGCTAAGTAAAAGCGACAGCAAGACTTTGATAACCTTAACAGGAATCGTCGTTACGGAAGCTAACACGGACTTGACTTCCGTCATAGCGATGCCTTTTCGCACCTCCTTCTCATTATCGATAACTACCTCTTATCGATAGTGTTAGACACCGAATCGCAAATCAGCGATTCTGAGTGCCCTCAGCCCGGAACATCATCCCCGCCGGGCCTCCGATCGACGAGAGGATGCCGCCCTGCCAGCCCCCTCTCCTCCTCCGGACGCACGCGCCTGGCGGCATAGACGCCACGGATTTGGCCGGCATCTGTGTCGGCCGAGCTCAAGGCTCCTCGTAGAGGCCGTCGCGAAAGACCTTGTCGGCCGGCCGCGCATCGGTCCTGTCGCCTCGCGCGCGGAGTTCTCGCGCGAACCGCGCGCCCTCCTCGGCCAGGGAGGCCGGCTCTGGCTCCAGCTCGGCATCAAGATGCTCGAAGCCGGGTGTCATCTCGCTGGTCTCAATCGCGGCAATGTCCTCCTCGGTCAGATCGACGGTTGGAACGGCCCGACGATCGCTACCGGTTGCACTGGCTTCGTCGGCCGGCACCGACCGCGGCTGGTTTTGTTTCGCGTGACCGCCCATGGGGCTTCCTCCGTTCGCCCCCGAATACTAGCGCAAAGGCGCCCTGCGCGCACGGCGCCGGTTGAAAATCGCCGCGAATCCTCTTATAGTCACGATGGTCATTATGGTCATTGGAGCTAATCGTGACTGCATCCCGAAAGACCCCGTCCCCCGAACCGGACCACTGGACCGTGGCCGGCGCCAAGGCGCGCCTTTCCGAAGTGATCGAGCGCGCCCAGACCGATCCGCAGATTATCACCCGCCACGGCAAGCCGAGCGTCGTGATGGTCTCGGCCGAGGAATGGGCACGCAAGACCGTCCGCAAGGGCACGCTGGGCGAGTTCCTCATGGCCTCGCCGCTGCGCGGTTCCGATCTCGATCTCGATCGGGTCCGCGACCAGCCGCGTGACCTTGATCTATGAATGTCCTGCTCGACACCAACGTGCTGTCGGAGGTTCGCCGGCCGGCGCCCGACCCCAAGGTGCTCACCTGGCTCGATACGGTCGATGAGGACCGGGCCTTCATCAGCGTGGCGTCGATCGCCGAGCTCCGCCGCGGCATCGCCCTGATGGACGATGGCCGCCGTCGCGAGGCGCTGACCGCCTGGCTTGCGGAGGACCTGCCGGCGCGCTTCGCCGGGCGGATCCTACCGATCGACCCCGCGATCGCCGAACGCTGGGGCGACCTGATGGCGCAAGCCCGCCAGAGCGGCTTTGCGCTTTCGGTCATGGACGGGTTTTTCGCCGCCACCGCTCTCGCCCGGGAGCTCGTGCTCGCGACCCGCAATACCAAGGATTTCGCGCCGCTGGGTGTGCCACTGCTGAACCCCTGGACCGATGGAGGAGCGCCGGCATGACCATCCCTGCCCGCCTCCCGGATGCCGCCTCGCTCGAAACCGTCCTGGCTGGCCTTGATGCGGCCTCGGCCGACGCGGATCTGATCCCTGCCCTCAGCGCGGCCTTTCCGGGCTTTGCCTTCGGGCTCGCCCCCATCGACGACGATTACTGGCGCGATACAAGGTCGGTCCTCCGGCCGGGCGGCACGCGGCTCGGCGATTTGCGGCCATGGATGACGGCCGAGATTGCGAGAGACGGCGGCGACATCAAGGCGGTCTGGTCGCGCCTGAAAGAGACCGAGCTGCAGATCACCGAATGGCGCGGCTCCAGCGCTTTTGTGTCGGCGCCGACCGGGCCGGGCGCAGCCGATTATATCCAGATTGCGCTCGGACGGGAGATCGAATGGCGCGCCGGCCCGATCGTCAACCCGGACTATCGACCCTGGGGAGAATCGGAACTGCTCGATCCGAGCTGGCCTCGCACTGATCAGCTCCTCGACTCAGATCGCCTTGCCGGCCCGGTCTACCGCCTGCTCGGCCGCGCCGGCGGCGCGGTGATCCATGTCCGCAGCTTCCTCGATCGCTGCGGCCGCGTCGAGCGGGAAAAGCGGGAGGGCAAGCGGCTCGAACTGGAACGGCGTGTCATTCGGGAGGTCGGGCCGGGCGGAACGCGCGAGACGCCGTTCCTCGACATGGTCCCGGACTATTTCGACTTCGTGCCGCGCGAGCTGCGGTTCTTTCAGGACTGGGAGGAATCGAGCGCCAGGCCGCAGCGCGTGTTCGCTCACTGGGCGCTTGATGCCCGCGACTACACCCACAACGGCGAGCGCGACGTCGGCTTTATCCCTCGTCCCTTGCGGCCGCCCAAAGAGCGTCTGCTCATGACACCGGATGCTTCGGTTCATCTCCTGATGGACCGGATCGAGGCTGTGGACCGCGAGGTCGGCCTGTCCTTCGGCTGGTTCTTCCTGATGACCCACGGCCACTGGGTCGATCCCGATGTCGGTCGCGCGATCTCTGAAGGCCTGAAGGCCCAGCGCGTGCGTCTGCCCGCCGACGCCGACGCCCGCGTGCTGTTGCGCTGGGCGGATCGAAGCTACGGTTTCTGACGGAGCGCCACCGATGGACGACATCACCTCCCGCACGCTGGTCTCCGACCCCGAAACCCGGCGGGCGCTGCAGCTCGACGCGCTCCCGGCGATCCTGCCGACGGAGCGGCGCGATCGCCTCGCCGAGATCCTCACCGACGACGACGTAGCAACGCTGAAGCATCTCGCGCGCGAGGGGATGGGCGAGAACACCCTGCGGGCGCTCGCTTCCGATCTGGCTTACCTCGAAGGCTGGGCGATGGCCGCGACCGGCGCGCTGCTGCCGTGGCCGGCGCCGGAGAGCCTTGCCCTGAAATACGTCGCGCATCATCTGTGGGATCCGGCCGAGCGCGAAACTGACCCGCAACACGGGATGCCGGCAGAGGTCGCAACGGAGTTGCGGGAGGCCTTGCTGCTTCGCACTGATGGACCGCACGCGCCATCAACGGTGAAGCGCCGGCTGGCGAACTGGGGCACGCTGCATCGCTGGAAAGGGCAGGAGGGTCCGTTCCACGCCCCCAGTCTTCGGGCGGCCTTGCGGCTCGCGGTCCGGGCCAGCGTCCGGCCGCACCAGCGTAAGAGCAAGCGGGCCGTCACGCGCGACGTGCTCGACCGACTGCTCGCCACTTGTCGATCCGATCGTCTCGTCCGACACCCGGGATCTCGCGATTCTGCTGTTGGCCTTCGCCTCCGGCGGACGTCGGCGCAGCGAGGTGGCGCGGCTCCGGGTCGAGCAGATCAGCGACGAGCCTGCCGTGCCGCTCGACCCCAAGAATCCCCATTCACCTACCTTGGAGTGCGTCGCGATCCAGCTTGGTCGGACCAAGACCGGCGCTGCGGACGAGGCGGGGAGGGTGCTCCTGGTCGGCCCCCCGGTCGAGGCGCTGCGCGAATGGCTCGAGCGCGCCGACATCGGCAAGGGACCGATCTTCCGGGCCATCGATCGCTGGGAGGCGGTCGAGGAGCGTGCGTTGACCCCCCAGTCGATCAACCTGATCGTCAAGCGGCGCTGCGCGATGGCGGGTCTAGAGCCGCGGGAGTTTTCGGCGCATGGGTTGAGGTCAGGGTATTTGACCGAGGCAGCTCGCCAGGGCGTGGCGTTGCCTGAGGCGATGCAGCAGTCACAGCACAGATCGGTGCAACAAGCCGCGAGCTACTACAATGAGGCAGAGCGATCATTAGGACGGGCGGCGCGCTTGATTCTCTGATGCACCACGGGGCCTGCTCAGCGGCGGGCCTTGCGCGCACACGGGGCAGTTCTCAGCTGAGAACTGGCAGCGGGGGTTGAAAGTTCTCAGCTGAGAACACTACCACTCGCCAAGTGGTTAATTTCCGTTAACCCTTATTTGCTTGACCGACTCGGAGAAGTCGCCGAATTTACGCTCAATGTGGAAAATTTGGATACCAAGCGTATATGACGGCTCTTGCAGCAAATGATGTCAGCCACCGAACCGGCAAGAAAGTCCGCTCTCTAACGCGGCTTGTGGAGTCGGATGCCGACCTTCTTAGCGCCCAGCTCAAGGAGTTGCGGCTGCGCGCGTTTCCGCCGTCGTCCCTGAAAGAGCTCCGCAAATTCACCTCCGGCGAAGCAGCAAAGCTGATCGGCGTTACTGACGCCTATATTCGCCATCTCTCACTTGCCGGGGACGCCCCTGAAGCAGAGAAGACGGCCCGTGGGCGCCGGCTATTTTCGTTGGAGCAGGTGCACGAGATTCGTCGCACGCTTGCGAAGACCAAACAGAGTTACGCCCCGAACCGTCGTGAGGGTGAGCATCTCCAGGTCATCGCCGTCACAAACTTCAAGGGCGGCTCCGGCAAAACCACGACCGCCGCCCACGTGGCGCAACACTTCGCGATGAGGGGTTATCGCACTCTGGCGATTGATCTCGATCCTCAAGCATCGCTCTCTGCGTTATTCGGCCTCCAGCCAGAATTTGATCTCCAAGAAAACGAAACACTGTATGGGGCAATCCGCTACGACGATGCTCGCCGACCGTTGTCCGAGATCATCCGGAAATCCTATTTCTCGGGCCTCGATATCGTTCCAGGCAATCTGGAGCTCCAGGAGTTCGAGCACGATACGCCCAAAGTCCTGGCCGAACGCAACCGCGGCTCCGAGCGCATGTTTTTCTCGCGCATCGCAAGTGCGCTCGCGTCAGTCGAAGACAACTATGATGTGGTCATTCTCGACTGCCCGCCATCTCTTGGTTTTCTCACGCTCTCCGCGCTGTGTGCCGCTCGCAGTGTTTTGGTGACGATCCATCCTCAGATGCTCGACGTCGCGTCGATGTCGCAATTCTTGCACATGACCGCGAGTCTTCTCGATGTTGTCGAGCAGGCCGGCGGCGATGCCGATTACGATTTCTTTCGTTACGTGATTACGCGTTTCGAGCCCACCGACGGTCCCCAAGGCCAAATCGTTGGGCTCATGCGCAGTCTGTTCGGTGAGCGTGTCCTTACGACCGCGATTTTGAAGTCGACTGCAATCTCCGACGCAGGGTTGACCAAACAAACGCTGTACGAAGTCGGCCGCGAGAATTTTGTTCGAACCACTTACGACCGCGCTCTTGAATCCCTCGATGGCGCGCATACCGAGATTGAGAATCTTGTCAAAGAGGCATGGGGGAGGCCGGTGTGAACAAGCGACGTGACGCGCTCAAAGCCATGATGGCCCCAATCACCGCGCAGCCGTCATCCGATGACCGGCAAACTCGCACGCCGGTCAAATCGGGATCGCTCAAGGCTATGGGACTCTCTCTGCAGAGCCTATCGCAGGATGCCGACGAAGCGAGAATACTACGTGAGCAACTCGCTGGCGGAGATCACGTGGTGGAGCTCGATCCCACACTGATCGATCCATCCTTTATTCGCGACCGGTTGGACGATGCAAAGGCTGCGGAGTTTGAAGCCTTCCAGGCCAGTATTGCTGAACATGGGCAACAAGTCCCAATTCTCGTGAGACCGAGCTCTCAAACGGAGGGTCGATATCAAGTTGCGTATGGGCATCGGCGACTAGAAGCGCTGCAGCGCCTTGGCCGACCAGTTAAGGCCATTGTTAAACACCTGAGCGACGAACAACTCGTGGTGGCCCAGGGCCGAGAGAACCTCGAAAGGCGCGATCTCTCTTTCATCGAGCGCGCGCTCTTCGCAACGCGGCTTGAGGATCATGGGTTCGCTCGGTCAGCGTTGACGGCCGCCTTGGCAGTTCACAAGGGCAATCTATCGACCATGATCACGGTCGCGCGCAGCGTTCCCGAAGAGCTCATCGTCGCCATCGGTCCGGCCCCAAGGGTTGGCCGGCCACGGTGGGAACAGTTGGCAGAACTTCTCACAAAGACCGGCGACAGATGGCGCCAAGCGATCGCGTCGCCTGGCTTCGATGCACTGGAGAGCGACACGCGGTTCGCCCGGGCTCTCAAGGCGCTGTCACCTCGTCAGGCCAAAAAGACCAAGCAGGTCATTAAGTCAGATACTGGTGCTCCCCTCGCGCAGATCGTGCAGGGAAAAGATCGCCTTCAGTTCACGATCGAAGAGAAATCAGCGCCCGCTTTCGGATCTTACCTGATTGAACAGCTGCCCGAAATCTACGCGGCGTTTCGACGCCGCGCCGATGCGTAAGCCGCGTTCCCGCAATACGAAGAAGGATTCATAGCGGCAAAAGAAAAGGCCCCCAAACGTTTTCGTCCGGAAGCCCTCTCTCGTCTGTTTGGCGACTGACAGAGAATCACTTCCGCGAATCGCAGTCAAGTGTCTCGTGAGAGACGGCGTCGTTTTGGCGAGCCGATTTCCTTTGCCCTGAAGAGGCAAAGACATGCAGTCACACTCTCCAACGACGCCCTTTGGGCGGCGATCGCTGACGCTTGCCCATGTCGCAAGCCAGATGGTGGCCACTGCGCGACCACCTGAGAAGGTCGTACACAAATGGAAGATCTTTCATGCCATCTGCACGGCGCGGCCGCGGCTTGGGGTCTCCGAGCGTTCGCTCTCGGTTTTGAACGCGCTTCTCACCTTCCACCCTGAGACCGCGCTCACGGGAGAGGACGATCTGATCGTCTTCCCGTCGAATTATCAGCTGTCGTTGCGGGCGCATGGGATGCCGGCATCGACATTGCGGCGTCACCTTGCTGCACTCGTCGACGCCGGCCTGGTCGTTCGGCGCGATAGTCCAAACGGCAAGCGCTATGCGCGGAAGGGCAGCGCCGGTGAGATCGAGCTGGCCTTCGGCTTCGATATCTCGCCACTGGTTGTCCGATCGGAGGAATTCGAGAGCCTGGCAGCCGACATCGCGGCAGAAGCGCGGGCGCTCAAGCTTGTCCGTGAGCGGATCACGCTGTGCCGGCGAGACATTGCCAAGATGATCGCAACCGGTATCGAGGAAGCCGTCCCGACCCGTAGGGGAGGGCAGGGACCCGTCGACTGGCAGGAGGTTCACGCTGCCTTTCGCTCGATCGTTGACCAGATTCCGCGGACGGCAACGAGGCAAGAACTCGAACCGATCGCCGAAGATCTGTCACAGCTCGCGGATGACGTGCTCAATCTTCTGGAAACACACATCAAAACCACGAATCCAAGCGCCAATGAGTCCCATTCTGAGCGCCACATACAGAATTCAAATACAGACCCCTTTATTGATCTTGAACCTAGCCTTCAAAAAGGCAGGGCGGCGAGGGCTGAGCCAACACCCCAAGCACCGAGGGTGGCGGAAGGGACCTATCCGTTGGGAATGGTGCTGAGCGCTTGCCCCGATATCGTCGATTACGCCAAGGGCGGGATTTCGAACTGGCGGGATTTCCTCGCCACCGCCGCGGTGGTTCGATCGATGCTCGGAATTAGTCCGAGTGCCTGGGAGGAGGCGCAAACGATCCTCGGTGAAACGCCGGCTGCGATTGTTGTCGCGTGCATTCTGCAGCGTGGCGCGGCGATCAGGTCCGCCGGCGGTTATCTGCGCGGTTTGACACGAAAAGCCGAGGCCGGAGAGTTCTCGCTCGGCCCGATTTTGATGTCTCAGATCAATTCGCAGCTCAACGAAAAGCGGCGGGCCTGACGTGATAGGCAACCTCACTTTCACCTTCTCGCTTTACCTGGCGTTCTTGAGCTTCGGCCGTGGACGCACCTGGCTGCGAGCGGGTGATCGGTCGGTCCGGGAGTCGCGAAAAACTGAACCTGCGCGGCCGTTCCGCACTGCTCGATCTCTCTGCCGCGGGCCGTGCGCGTCCTGGGAATCGCCAAGACGATTGTACTCGTCAGAACAGGTCGGCGCTTCCGATATGTCGTCCGTCGGGAATTACGCGAAACACCGCAACGATCACATGGCCGTCCCTTTTGATCAGTCCGCCGAAGATCGGGGTGCCGGCGACGATCGCAGATCTTTCCCCCGTTCGGGCTGTCGCTCCCGGTTGCATGGCTGGATTCCTATGGCCGTCGACGGCACGTCGGCCCTGGGCCAAGAATTTTCCCCTGCCGGTTTCCCCCGCAAGCGGGGACCCCGACCGGCATCCTCGCGCATGCGCCTGCGGCGCCAAAATTCGTGGCTCCGGCCGGGGCGCAGCGCTGCGCTTGCCCTCCGCTCGCCTCTGGCGGCTCCGGCTCTGTTTCGTCTTTCCGGCCATCAACGGATCGCCATCGCAACGGGGCACAGCCCCACAAGATGGAGAAAGACAATGCGCAATATCGCCGAATTCACCCTCATCGGTCGGGTCGGAACCATCAAGCAAGTCGGCAAGACCCTTCGCGTCAGCATCTGCGCCAACTACCCGTTCAAGGACGACAAAGGCCAGTGGAAGGACGACGCGCACTGGAACGAGGTCACAATCTTCACGAAGGCGATCCAATCCTACGTGAGCGAGCACGTCAGCAAGGGCGACCTGGTCCATGTGCGCGGACGGCTTCGGCAGAACAGCTTCGAACGCGATGGCCAACGGGTCTACACGGTCGATCTCATCGCTCTGGAGCTCGGCCGATTGGCGCAAGCCAGCGAACGCGCCGCGGCATAGCGAATACCGGGGAGGCTTCGGCCTCCCCGCCGCTCCTACCTGAAGGCCGGCGCCCGACGCGAATCCGGTCCGCTACGAAGGAAGTTTTCGCGATCGTGTCTGCCGCGCGAGCCCGCGGTCGGCCCGATTTTTCTTGCCGATCGCGGAGACCAGCTCGTCGTAGTTGACGCCGCTTTTCTTAAGAGCGCGGCGGGCATCCGCGGCCTCGAAACCTAAGAGCTCGAGCACGCTCATGTTCAGGCTCGAGGCAATCCGCTCCATCGTCCTCAGCGTTGGATTCCCGATGCCGCGCAAGATTGTGTAGTAGGTGCCGCGCGCCAACCCCGTCTTTGGCAGGAAGGCTTCCATGCCGCCGTTTTCGATCTCGAGTTGTTGCAGTCGGATCGCCAGCATCTCATTCAGGATCGAATGATCGACGGGCAGCGGCTTGCGAACAGGCGGCATCGTTTGACTGGCTTTCGGGTCCACGCGAGGAAACGACGGGGAACATACACGAATCCCGAGGTCCAGTATATTGGACGTTGGAATTGTACAGGGAAGTCCTTGAAACGACTCACGTTGCCGCGTGTCTATCCCTGATGTCCGGGCGCCGGGCTCCGGCCGAATTGGTCAATTGGCGCAGCAGTCGCAAGGGATCGACCCCCGCCCGCTCAGCGATGAGCTCGATGTAATCGAGGCTCGGGTTCGCCGCCGACGTCATCAAGTGAAAGTAGCTTGATCGCGGAATGCCAAGCTGCTCCGCAAATTCCCGTCGGCTCAGCCCCGATTCCAGCCGGAGCGCTTCCAATCCTGCCTGGAACGCAAGTCGCAAGGTGCTGCCCTGTGCCGCGTGAGCCGCCTTTCGGCGGCAACGCTTTTCGCTCATCGCTGATTCCTCGAGCTTCTCCATGCAAACCGTTCTGTCGATCCGTTAGCCAAGCCTACACGTTGGACGTCAGGTCAACATTCAATATAATAGACGGATTCGATTCAACCAGGAGAGGTGCGTTCGGACAAAGAAAAACCCGGCGGAGCCGGGTCTCTCATGAGGATGAGCGGGCTGGCGACGCCAATCGCCAACAATCCCCCCTATCGCATAGAGGCATTTTAGCCCGCGTCATCCGACAGTTCAAGGGGACTCGCGTTTTTACGCCACGGTCTTTGTTTGCCCGCGCTCTCGCAACGAGAGGACGCGAATGGAGATGCTTGACCAAGATCCGATCATGCGTTTGGACAGCGGCCGCTTTCGCTCGGCGCCGTAAAGGCGCAGCGCGACGTCAGAGAATGCCTCGAAGGCAAGCCCGCGCATAAATGGTAGGTTTCCGAAACATCTGTGAGGTGCGGGCCTCGCTCGCCATTTCCGATCGCGCGCTCGTGGTCCTCAACGCCCTGCTATCGTTTCATCCCGACACGGTGCTGACCGCCGGCGCCGCCGACCTGGTCGTGTTCCCCTCAAATCGGCTTCTTGCCCTGCGCGCTCACGGAATGGCGGCCTCGACCTTGCGCCGCCATCTTGCCGTGCTTGTCGACAACGGACTCGTTCTCCGACGCGATAGCCCGAACGGCAAACGCTACGCACGCAAGACGTCTTCCGGCGATATCGAACAGGCGTTCGGCTTCGATCTCGGACCGATCGTGGCCCGGGCCGAGGAATTCGCCGCTCAGGCCGAGGCCGCCATCGCCAAGCGCCGGGCGCTTAGTATTCTTCGCGAACAGATGACCTTAGCGCGGCGTGACATCGCCAAGATGATCGCAACTGGTGTAGAGCAGGGTGTCGCCGCCGATTGGACATCCTATCATCGGACGTTCCGCGAGATCCTGGCCCGGCTTCCTCGCGTCCCGACGTGCGAGAGTCTTGAACCCATCGTTGTCGAACTGGCGATCCTGGGAAAAGCGATTGTCAAAGCTCTTGAACAACATCTTGATCCAATCGAGCCCGGCCCGCCAAGTCCATCGACCGATCGGACTCAGAACTCAGGTCCGGAGAGCCTAGTTCATCCGAACGTGATCCGGCGCCGGGCGCCCATGAGATGGCCGACCCCATCAACTCTCGAACCGCCAGCGTAATCCCTATTCGCATGGTGGTCGAACTCTGTCCCGATATCGTCGATTATGCGCGCGGCGGCATCCGCAGCCCGCAGGATCTCATTGCGACCGCATCCACCGTTCGTTCCATGCTCGGCATTAGTCCAAGCGCCTGGGAGGAAGCCCGCATCGCAATGGGCGATGGACAAGCCAGTGTAGTGCTCTCGGCCATTCTGCAACGGGGCAACGCCATCAAGAATCCAGGAGGCTATCTCCGAATCCTGGCCCGGCGCGCCGCAGCGGGCAAATTCTCGGTCTGGCCGATGCTCATGGCGCTTCGGCGGCAAGGGCAAGCTGCCCGTGACCGAGGCCCATCCTCATCTTCCTTCCCGGATGACTTCTCGTAAAGGCGATCCTGTTTGTGTTGCCCTCATCATTCGGTGCGTCGCACGGCCGCGAATACGCGGCCTCAACTTAGACATCTCCGTCAGGTTTCGCGCGACGGCGGCAAACGGCCGATCCGTTTGAGGTGGTCATAGACAATGCGGTCGATGATCCGAAGCGGATGCGTTCGCTCCTCGGCAGCCATTTGACGGACGACAAGGTCGATCGCATCGGGGAAGCGTAACGCGTAAGGTCGAGACGAGGATCGCTCGCCGTAGGCATCGAATGGATTTCGATCGTGGTTTTTCTGGGCGCGCGGTTGCTTGCGCTCGGATGAACTATTCGTCTGCGCGGAGTGTGCCGCTGGCGTAGCGACCTGATCGTCATACGCCGGCGTTACCACGACCGGCTTTGCCGTGGGAGTATCGGTCGGCGCCGTGTTCATGCGATGTGCGCGGAACGCGTCGCGGGGCAGGGGAGGACGATCGGGTTTCTGTGCAGAAGCGGGATCGGTCATGCGGCGCTATCGCCCTCGCCAGCGCCCTGGCTTGCCGCGAGCAATTCGCGGACAACCTGATCGGCGTTGTAACGGGCCTTTCGGATTGATTCGTCCTTGTCGTTCATCTGGTACAAGGTGCCGTGTCCGCTTGTCATGGTGCGATAAGTGACGCGCCGATACAGCGCGTTGGCGCAGACGGGAACCTTTTCTGCGTCGAGATAGGCGACGACCTCCTTGAGAGGCCGGGTGTTGCGGTCGAGACTGTCATATTCGTTGAACAGAACGCGATGCTGGCTCATCGGCAGCTTTGAGCTGGCAGCATGCTGTTCGAGATTGCGGATGGTGCGCACGACCTGGGAAGCGTCGAAGGTGTGAACCTTGCAAGGAAGGATAACGAGGTCGGCACGGAGCGCCGACTGGATCAAGACATCGCCATAATAACCGGGGGTGTCGATGACGACGACGTCATAGCCGTCCAGCCGATCAATCGCCTGGTCGAGAGCTTTTTCATCTGGTGCGCGCACGAGGTCGACGCCCTGCGGGCTTAAGCCCCGCGCGACCGATGACGCATGCCATTGGTAAGAGGACCCCTGCGGATCGGCATCGACAATGGCGACCGCGTAACCGTGCTTGGCGAACTCGCCGGCGAGGATGATCGCGACGGTCGTCTTGCCGCTTCCGCCTTTCGGGTTTGCCACGGCGAAGATGCTCGGCACTTGGTCCTCCTTAGGCGGTGCGATTCATCAGTGCATTGACAACATACAACATAATGAACATTCGGCAATCACGCATTATCTCTTTTCGGTAGATCGTGATTGCGGTTCTGTCGCAATGCATTGGTTCGTTAATCGGTGATTTCGCGAATGCGGTGATGCGTCATTGTCGCGATATCGGAAGCGGTTGTTACGGTATTGACGTGTTCGCGTTCTGCGGGGTTGCGATCTTGTCGAGTTGCGGTGTTGCCGTGTTTGGTTGGTTCGGCAATCGCGACATGAGACAACGCGGCAATGCCCTATTGCGGTATTGCCGCAATAAGGAGCTTGTCGAAGGCGCTGCGCGCCATAAGGTTGGAGAGTTCATTCGGATAGCTTTTTCGGACGCAAGCGCCCTTCATGCGCTGAGCGTCTAACATTCAGTGTATTAGATATTGGTTGACAAGATATCGGTTTGTGGGCCAAACCGGGGAACGGCTGCTGGGCGCAGCCGAAGGGCGCTGTCGCGCTTCGCTGTCGTCCTATCGGATCGCCAGCGTAGTCGGCTCGGGTCTGACGACCGCTGAGCCGTGCGAACGGGAGGAGAAGGGGAGGGGCGGATGGTCGCTCCATAGCAGTCCACGACGGAAGCCGAGGCTTCGGACCGAGCTGTCCGATGCGACGAGGCGCACCTGAAACGTGCGGTGGAGCTCTATGGCCTGCCGAAAGCCGAAGTGGTTCGTCGGCTAATTCGCGCGTCGGTTCAGGCGGCCCGGCCTTGTCGGCCGAAACACGAAAGTGGTGATCGAGCTTGCACAACAGGTGCGTATGGTCGGCCGCAATTTGGCGCAGGTGCTAAAGGCCATCCATCGCGGCCAGGCCGTGCGGATCGAGGACACGGAGCCGGTGTGGCGCGGGCTGCATGAAGTCGTCGCCCCGATTAATGACGAACTGACCGAAATGACGGTCGCCTACGGGTCGAAGTTGCGGCGAGAGGCCAAGTTGACGTTGCACTTCGTCGCCGATGAGGCCGCCCCAGTGAAGCCGCGCCAGCACAGATTGTCTGGTGGCTTGAACAGGTCGAGGCCGCGCGTCGGGCGGTCGCGGAGGCGCGAGCGGAACGTCGGCGGCCCCGCCGGCCCGGCGCGTTGGACGAGGACGTCCGCGCGAGGCGAGCACGGGTGGCGCCGCTTCCCAAGACGCCGCCGGCACAAGACATCATCCGTGGCGCGACCATCACGGGTGAGTGGGATGAGGAACGGGCCCGCTCGATCCCGGCCGCGAGCGGGGTGGCGGCGCAGGACCTGGGACCGCGCCTCTGCGTGGCGCGCCGAGCCCGATCTCCGGAGGATTCGGCGCTAGCGGGACCGCAATGAGTTCCGGCGGGGCAGGACAGGGCGGACCCCTTGGCCGAGCCCGGCAACTCGCTGCCGGCTACCAGCCTGCTGTCATCAAGGTAGTGTCCTATGCGCGCGGCGTCACGCGCGCCACGGCGACCGGCCAATATGTCCAGCGCGAAGATGTTCCGCTCGAGACCCATGACGGGCGGTTGTTGACGAACCGCGAAGCCGTCGCCGACGAGATCAAGGCCTGGTCGGCAGATTTTTCGAAGCGTGCGGAGAGCCAGGACGTTGGCGCATTCCGTCTGAAGTTTGAAGGTGTCTCAGACAATGCCGAAGGCCGAGCGGCCTACCAGAAGGCGATCGGGCCGGCTTCTCGGGACATCGCTACGCGGCTCGCGTCGACGTCGACGACAAGGGCGCGCTCGAGGCGCACGTCGTCGCCGCGATGGCCGGGAGCGGCAAGGAACGGTTTCGCATCAGAGAGGCCCAGGCTGCCGATCGGGATCATGACGCCCGACCACGCCGTCTTGATTCAGTGTCCGCCGCCGCTGTCCGCGCCAGGATCGAAGCGGCCTCGGCGATCGACGGGCAGGCGGTGTTAATCCGACCCGGGGCGACCAGCCATGGTCGAGACGGCGTCACCTACAGGCTCAATAAGCTGATCGAGAAGGACGCAGCACTCGACGACCGCGGCAAGAGCTTGTCCAACGTGGCAGATGCGCGGGTCGCCGCGCGCGAATGGGGTCCGTCGCTCCGGTCGCAATCCGCGCGCGATACGATGCACCTGATCATTTCGGCGAAGGCTGGAACGGATGTGGCCGCCTTCACCGATGCAGCGCGTGCGTTCCTGCACGATCGCTTTGCCGATCATAAGTTCATGTTTGGCGTTCATACGGACAAGGAATCGGCCGGGCACATTCACGCTCACGCCGTCATCACCGTGAAGAACGAATCCGGCCAGAAGATCCGTCCCAATCGGGATACGTTCGCGGAATGGCGCGAGGTGTATGCACAGCACGCTCAGGCACAAGGCTTGAAGATCGTCGCGACCACCGCGAAGGAGCGGGCTTCCTCGCAAAGTTACGGCCCGAAGGATAAGGCGATCGTCGAAGCGGCGGATCGGCCGCGTCCGGCGCGAGAAGCCCGAGATCGCGCCTATGCTGCCGATCCCGCCAATCAACGTCTTATCGACAATGCGCGGCAGCGGATCCGGGTGGCGAGGACCAATCCCATCCGCTTGCCGATGTCCGCGCCTGACCGCAAAGTCGTGAACGAGAGCATCGTGGCCTGGAAGGCAGTCACGGTGGAGCAGCCTTCAAACCGGATGGCGAAGGATATGCTTGAGCGGCTGTTGATGGCGCAGACTGTTGGAGCCATTCTTCACACGATCGGCAAACGGGTGGAATTGTTGAGCAAGGAGGGCGACATGCCAATTACATCGGAGCAGATGGTCCAGGATCTGCGACTCATGAACGAAGCGGTTTCGCGAACCAGCGACCTGTTAGATGGGGAGACCAAGCAGCAGTTCCGTGAGACTTCGGCGCGCTACCTTGAAACGCTTGCCAATCGGATTGATCTCCAGCGGATGCAGGAACGCGGTGGTGCAGCAGCTCGCCCAGGCGGAGGTCGAAGCCATCGTCGGCGTGAACGCCGATCGGCTTATCGAGCGCGCCCAGGAGATTCGGATCAAGGAAGAGTTTGAGGCGACGTCCGATGAATATCTTGCAAGTAGTGCAATCGATGCGGAGCGACGGCAGGAGGGCCGCGGGGGCATTGATCAAGCCTCGCAGCAGGAATTGCGGGCGGAAAGGGCTATCGTTGCCGGTTCGCAACAATCGGCGGCCCGGGAAGCGCGCGAGGCGCAGCCGCTTGCTGCCGAGCCGCGAGATCAATCGCCGAACATCCAGCACAGCCACTGCCGGCTGCCTTGATCCAGACCGATGGCTTGGCAAAGCTTCGCGCGGAACAGGAAAAGATCGTGCGTGAGCTCGAGGCGGAAAAGCCAAGCTTGCAATCAATCAAGGGACAAAGGCTTAGATGAGGAGCAAACATCACCAGCGAAATCTAAAAGGTACCGCAAATAGGATTACTGCGCGTTTGAGAATATCGTAACGGCATATTACAATGAAGCTGCTCGCCGAGGATGATTGAATTGTTCCTGGAGCGTGCGAGGGAGATTTTAGCATAAAATCTTTAGACGCATGGCGATTGCAATCGCGTGGGATTTGCTAACAGCATCAAGTTTCTCGCGTGCTGAAGCGATGTGCTTCGTAACTGTTGACCGAGAAATACCGAGAATGACAGATATTTCCCAATCGGTTTTTCCTTCCGCGGCCCAGAGAAGACAGTCAAATTCGCGAGGCGAGAGCGGTTTAGAACGTGTTAAGTTCGGACGGCGCAAATATAACCAATGGCCGATGGCGAAATGTGCGAGAAAAGTAAGTGCTGATCGGTCACGATTGCTGAGGTCGTCCCTCGCGCCGCCGAATGACAATGCCGCCGTCCGCTGGTCTAATGTGGTGATAGGGATCACAAAGCCCTCCACTAGCCCAAAGTCGGCGGCCTCACCTCCGATAATCCGCACATTGTCTGGGTCGGGACAGGATCTATAACCGTCTGACCAGGAAAATGCATTTCGATCTTTTTGGAGCCGAGCTAAAATCGGATCTCGGGGAAGATAATTTTGATCGACGTATCTGGCTCCCCAGCCTTTAGGGAAATATTGTACTACCGCGCGAGCTTGGATTTCGGTCTTTGAATTTCGCATATCACCCGGTGGTACGATTCCGCCAAACACCGAAGCAAATCCGTAAATTTTAGCGATGTTTATAAGACAGTCTTGAATAGCGTTTTGGTCAGCTGCCTGCTCTATCAGCGAGATAATCTCCCAAGTGCTCCAAAATAAGTCTGTCATTCTCAAGCCATTTGCGACTGATTGCATTCCGATTCGATCTGTCTCAAAAACCTGATGAGAGATCGTCGCGCGGGGCGCGCGATTTAGCGGTGCAGAAGTCGTTGGTATAGCGGTCGGGCGGCGCGAGAACCAAGCCAAAAATTCCTGCTGTATTTGGCGAAGGCAGAGTGTGATATTTTCCGTTTATACTCGGCTGTAGAAGCTTGTTCTCGTGCGACTATTTAAGCGGTGACTGTCGGCTCGATGTTTCTGCGGACTTGTGTAAATGGAATTGGAGTCTTCGTTTCAGAACTTAATCTGAGAACGAACGCGACAACTCGAGACCTGAGAACAAAACAATGCGCGTTCTGCCTTTGGAAGACGATGCCATGATCGGCGAGGGCCTCTCCCGGACGCTTGCCATGGAGGGCATGTCGGTGGATTGGGTGCGTCGCAGCCGGTCAAATACCAGAAGAGGAATGGCATAAATTGCCATGGACACATCTATAATACATGCTTATAACTTCTCCAGCCGTGAGTAATAACGTTCCAATCGTCACAGGAATCAATTGCAATCAACAGGCATATGGTCCGAGCACGCGATCTTTGGCCGGGCGAATGCTTGGGTAGCAGCAAACTCGCAGGGAAAAGAACGGGCATGAACTCCAGTGCCTCTGCCAGCAAATTCGATCGAATCGCGGATAGCGTGGGAAAACTGAACGATAAGGGACGCGGTAGCACCGAACACTCACACTTCTCTTCATTTCCATAGAGCCTGGCGTACTATCCAAGCAAAAGTCGCTCACTGTTGAGAGTTCCTAACAATGCCCCACAACTATGCGATCAACGATGACGTCCACCATCAAGTGCAGGCTCCGCAGGGCAGCGCCGTCGTCAAGGAACGCAGCGTTTACACAGTCATCTCCCGTCTGCCGATCGAAGCCGACGGTCGTCCGCGCTACCGGATCAAGAGCAAGACGGAAAAACTTGAACGCGTCGTAACCGAAGAACAACTCAGTCGCCTCAGCAAATAACTGTGTAGGCTATCAGCGTATTGGATGCTCTGGTCTCGCCTCGGCACCGGTTGTGCGCCCGCAATCGGTGGCCTAGCGGAGCGGTAGATCTCGTTTTAGGTGAGTACGCCTGCGATTTCTTTCGCGAGCCATACTCGCCGCTTCTAACGGAGACAGAAAAATGCGTGAAGCCGTTATCGTTTCCTATGCACGTACCGGGCTGGCAAAATCCGGCCGCGGCGGCTTCAACATCACCCCACCGATGTCGATGGCGGCCCATGCCATCAAGCACGCCGTCGAGCGCGCCGGCGTCGACAAGGACTATGTCGAAGATTGCTATCTCGGCAATTGCGCGCATGGCGCGCCCAATATCGGCCGTCAGGCCGCACTGCTGGCCGGCTTACCGAAATCCACCGCCGGCGTCTCGGTCAACCGTTTCTGCTCGTCGGGACTGCAGACCATCGCGATGGCCGCTAACTCGATCCGTTCGGACGGCGCCGATTGCATCGTAGCCGGCGGCGTTGAAAGCATCTCGATCCCCGGTGGCGGCTCGCCCAAGGAATCGATCGACCCGGACCTGCTGAAGGCCGCGCCCGACATTTTCATGGCCATGATCGACACCGCCGATATCGTCGCCGAGCGTTACAAGCTCAGCCGCGAATACCAGGACGAGTACTCGCTGGAATCGCAGCGCCGCATGGCCGCGGCCCAGCAGGCTAACAAGTTCAAGGACGAGATCGTCCCGATGAAGACCAAAATGAAGGTGGTCGACAAGGCGACGAAGGCGGAGAGCATCGTCGACTACACGGTCGATCGCGACGAGTGCAACCGGCCGGAGACCACCATCGAAGGCCTCGCCAAGCTCGAGCCGGTCAAGGGTGTCGGGAAGTTCGTCACCGCCGGCAACGCCAGCCAGCTTTCGGATGGCGCGGCGGCAGTGGTGCTGATGGAAGCCAAGGATGCCGAGAAGCGCGGACTTCAGCCGCTCGGTCGCTTCGTTGCCTGGGCGGCGGCGGGTTGCGAGCCGGACGAAATGGGCATTGGCCCGGTATTCGCGGTGCCGAAGCTGCTGAAGCGCCATGGCCTCAAGGTCGGCGACATCGACCTCTGGGAATTGAATGAAGCCTTCGCCAGCCAGTGTCTGTATTCGCGCGACCAGCTCGGCATCGACCCCGAGAAGTACAACGTCAACGGCGGCGCGATCGCAATCGGCCATCCTTTCGGGATGACGGGCGCGCGGCTCACAGGCCACATCCTGCTAGAAGGTCGCCGGCGCAAGGCGAAGTGGGGGGTCGTGACGATGTGTATCGGCGGCGGCCAGGGCGGCGCTGGCTTGTTCGAAATCTATAGCTGAGCTCGTCCGCATAAACCGACGCGGAGATGCCCCCTTTTACCCGCTGGGATACGCTATGATTGTTATCCGCATAATAGCATGGCTACGCATAAAACTGACAGGAAAGCATCCGACGCTGCCCGAAGCGCCTGTCGATCGGTTGGTGTTAGATCTTGAGGAGTTCGGGAGGCTGTTAAACAGTGGAGATCCGACGGACATGAAGACGATCGCCCGCTCTATGCACGTGCCTATTGACCCCAAGTTTCACACCGTCAAAAAGCTCTGACTGACCGAAAGGTCGCCTATTCATCCTTGTCGCTTGCGAGTTTGCCAGTCTTCCGATTTATGAAATGAAAATTCCTGCAAGCGGGGCATGTTACCATCTCATTTGTCTCCGCATCGGCGTCTTCGGCCAACCGCACTCGCACGGTGAAGCCGGTCCAAGGACATCGATATAATATCAAATTGGCCATTCCAATTTCTGGCATCACCGAAAGCGGACTCCTTGATCTAGATCAAAAGAGATCAAACCGGCTTGAAGCAGCAGCCGGACGTCAGGAGCTGATCGATTCTTGATGTTCGAAACTGCCCCGAGCAGCCTTGAGCTCGGCCCAGGGTTTGCATACGACGAAGACCGTCGGATTGCCGCATGCGCGCGGGCACGGCGAGCTCTATGATGGCGTTGCGTGATGGTCAGGCGGCCTGCTGATCGGCGGGCTTGTCGGCCTGGCGCAGGAGCTTCCATTCCCAGGGCAGCAGTTCGTGCAGACGCGATGCGGGAAGATCGGCGATACGGGCGAGGACGTCGGCGAGCCAGGCCTTGGGATCGACGTCGTTGAGGCGACAGGTGGTGATCATCGTCAGCATGATGGCGGTACGGTCGGCACCACGCTGGCTGCCGGCGAAGGTCCAGTTGCGCCTTCCCAAGGCGATGCCTCTCAATGCGCGCTCGCACAATTGTTGGTCAAGCAGATCCTGCCATCGTCGAGGAAGCGGGCGAAGTCGTTCCAGCGCCTGAGCATGTAGTTGATCGGCTTCAGGACATCGGAGGATCGCGAGAGGGTTTCGCGCTCACGCAGCAACCAGGCATGCATGTCTTCGAGAAGCGGCTTGCTCTTTTCCTGGCGCACGGCGCGCCGCTCGTCGGCGCCGCGGCCATTGATGGCGCGCTCGATCTCGAACAACGCATCGAGGCGTCTGACCGCCTCCAGCGCGATCGGGGAGACCGGTTTGCCCTTCTGGCCTTCCCGAGCATTCTTCTCGATGTCAGCCAGCTCGAAGAAGCCCCGCCGCGCATGGGCAAAGCAAAACGCCGGCGTAATCGGCAGCATCTTCTTCTGCGGGTCGAACAGCGGCTCGAAGCCATTGTAGCAGTCGGCTTGCAGGATGCCGGTGAAGGCGGCCAGATGCTTCTGCGGATGCTCACCTCGTCGGTCGCTCGAGGCGTAATAGACCGCCGCCGCCGGCGCAGGCCCGGCGAACGCCGGTCATCCCGCACATAGGTCCAGATTCGCCCGGTCGTGCACTTGCCCTTCGCCAGGATACGGATGGTGGTGTCGTCGCCATGAAGGCGCTCGGCCGACAGCACATGGCGTTCGATCAAGTGGAAGAGCGGCATGACGGCGAAGGTCCCGTGGCCGACCTGGTCGGCCAGCGTCGACAACGGCAGGTCGATCCCCTCAGCCTTGAAGCGCGCGCTCTGGCGGTTGAGCGGGATATGCATGCCGAACTTGTCGAACAGGATCGTCGCCAGCAATTGCGGACCGATGAAGCCGCGCGGCGTGGCATGGAACGGCGCCGGCGGCTGGCTGATCTTCTCGCAATCGCGGCAGGTGAACTTCTCGCGCACCGTCTCGATGACCTTGAAGCGACGCGGGATCTCCTCCAGCGTCTTGGTCACATCCTCGCCGATCTTCGCCAGCCGCGATCCGCCGCAACAGGCGCAGCTCGTCGGAGCCTCGATGACGACGCGCTCGTGTTCGATGTCGTCCGGCCACGGCTTGCGCACCGGCCGCTTGCGCGTGAAGGCGCGGACTTTCTGCGTCTTCGCCGCCGCGGTACCTGCGGCAAGCTCATCCTCGCTCGCCGTGGTGACGAGTTCTTCAAGTTCCAATTCCAACTGCTCGATCAGCCGCGCCGTGCGCTCGGAGCGCTGCCCGTACAGTTCGCGCTTGAGCTTCTCGATCCGCAGCTCGAGGTGCGCGATCAGCGCCTCGTTGGCCGACAGCTCCGCCCGCGCACTGGCAGCTACCGCCTCGGCTTGCAGCCGCGCCTCACGCTCGGCCTGCAGCGCCGCCAGGGCACTCACGAGGTCCGATGGAAGGTCGTCCGGCTTCGATATTGACCTGACGGATATTTTGGACCAGCGGGATGGAGATTACTGCATCGCCGCGTTCCGTTCCAGATGCAGTATTTCCGGCGATGACGTTTGCGGTGCGGGCGGTCGATAATGCAACGATGAGTGCGGTCGGATCGTGTTATAGTGCTTGCGCCATTGCTCGATGACGACGGTGGCCTCCTTTAAGCTGTAGAAGATTTCTCCGTTGAGGCATTCATCTCGCAGCTTGCCGTTGAAGCTTTCGCAGTAACCGTTTTCCCAGGGGCTGCTAGGTTCGATGTAGAGCGTTTTTACTCCCAGCCCTGCAAACCAACTGCGCACGATCTTGGCCGTCATCTCCGCGCCGTTGTCCGACCGGATGTGGTCGGGGACACCGCGTTCGAGCATCACATCGGCCATCGTGTCGATGACGCCAAAGCTGTTGATCCGGCGCGCCACTCGGATGGCCAGGCACTCGCGGGTGAACTCATCAATCAGGGTCATCAGCCGGACCTTGCGGCCGTCGTGGGTCTGAGCCTCAACGAAGTCATAGCTCCAGACATGGTTGCGATGCTGTGGTCGCAGCCGGATGCAGGATCCGTCGTTGAGCCACAGCCGGCCCCGCGGCTTTTGCTTCCTGGGTACTTTAAGCCCCTCCCGGCGCCAGATCCGTTGAACCCGATCACACCCGACCTGCCAGCCGGCGTCGACAAGCAGGGATGTGATCCGGCGATAGCCATATCGTCCGTATTGGGAGGCTAAGGAGACAATCGCTCTCGTCAGCGCATCTTCATCAGCACGGACAATGGTGGTGTATCGCTGCGTCCCGCGGTACTGGCCGACGATCCGACAGGCATGGCGCTCCGAGAGCCTGTACTTCTCCCGGATGGCTTCTACCGCCTGTCGGCGCCGTTCAGGGCTTACAAGTTTCCCGAGGCAACGTCCTTGAGCACCTGTTTCTCAAGCGATAGATCGGCGACCAGCCGCTTGAGGCGCACGTTCTCGCGCTCGAGATCCTTCATCCGCCTGGCCTGATCAAGCTCCAGCCCACCGTATTCCTTCCGCCAGCGGTAGTAGCTCTGCTGCGAAATCCCGGCTTCCCGACACGCTACCGGCGCTCCTTTGCCCTGCGACATCAACACTTCGATCTGACGGAGTACCACTACGATTTGCTCCGCGCTGAATCTCTTCTTCGGCATAACCAAAGCTCCTTTCCAAGCTCATTTTCTCACAAAGCTTGGTCCAAAAAACCCAGGTCAGGTCAGGTCAGCGAAGGCGGTTCCGCTGTTACACGTAAGTTGACGCGATCGAAGATGCGAGATTTCTTTTCGAAAATCGAGCCTTGCCGCATCGGCCTGGAAGCCTGCGGCTCAGCACATTATTGGGCCCGCGAGCTCCAAGCGATGGGGCACGAGGCATTTTTGATGCCACCGGCTTACACCAAGCCTTACGTCAAACGCGGCAAAAATGACGCCGTCGACGCGGAAGCTATCTGCGAAGCAGTCTCCCGCCCCGGAATGCGCTTTGTACCGATCAAGAGCGCGGAGCAACAAGCGTGCGCATTTCGCTGATCGTGAGCAGCGATTTCAGTCGATGGTGAGCGCTCGTTTCATTTGATCGTGAGCAGGTATTTCAGGCGATCATGAGCAGGCGCCTCGGCCGACATGGTGATTGTGTTCAGGGGTTTAAGTTTGCGTCAAGAGCCTGGTTGCGGGCGTTCTGCTTTCGCATGCTTTCTCCGGTAAGTTGAAGGCGGTGAGCGTTGTGAACGAGACGATCCAGGATGGCGTCGCCCAGGGTGGGGTCGCCGATAACGTCGTGCCAATGTTCGACGGGGATCTGGCTGGTGACGATGGTCGAGGCGCGACCGTGGCGATCATCGAGGATCTCCAGCAGGTCGCGCCGTTCGGGCGGATTGAGAACCGACAGACCCCAATCATCGAGAATGAGGAGCTGAACGCGCCCGAGGGTTTTGAGCATGCGGCCATAGCGGCCGTCGCCCCGAGCCAGGGCGAGGGCCTCGAACAGGCGCGGGACGCGATGATACTGGACCGAACGATTGTCGCGGCACGCCTTGTGGCCGAGGGCGCAGGCAATCCAACTCTTGCCGAGCCCGGTCGAGACAGCGTCACAATGCCGGGTGTCCGGCGTTCGAGGTTTTGATCCTCTATCCGTTCCATCCTCGGGCCGGGCAGATGGTGCAGGTCGAGCACCGCAAGCGCTTCGCCGGCGAGGACCATCTGGTCGTGGTGCAGCCCGACGGGACACTCGCCCTGATCCCGGCCTGGATGAGCGAGGATATTGCTCGCTCTGCAACGCTCACAGCAAGCCCTCGGTTGGCTGTCGAAAGGCTCGTCGAGCTGCGGGCGCGAATCGATGTGCTTATCGCCTCTCAAGGCGGGGCATGGCCCCCGCGTGAAGGAGGGGATCATGCAACCAAGACGCCACTTGCAACGGGGCCTGTTCGAGGAGGATCGCCAGACGCCGGAGATTCCGGCGTCGCAGAGAAGCACTCTCGTCCGCCTGATCGAGGGGCTGCTGGTCGAGGCCCTCGCCGACGGCGCCAATATCGAGACGGGCACGCCAACCACAGAGACGAGGGAGGCCGCTGATGAGCAAGATCACGCCTGAGCACCTCGCCCGTCAGGCCGTCGTCTACATCCGTCAGTCGACGCCTGATCAGGTCGTCCACAACCTGGAAAGTAAGCGCCGTCAGTACAATTTGCCGGAGCGCGCGCGACAGCTGGGCTGGAGCGATGTTGCCGTCATCGATGACGATCTCGGCCGCTCCGGCGGTGGCGTCGCGCGGCCCGGCTTCGAGAAGCTGCTGGCCGCCATCTGTGAGGTCCGCGTCGGGGTCGTGGTCTCGATCGAGGCGTCGCGGCTCGCACGCAACGGTCGTGACTGGCACACGCTGCTTGAGTTCTGCGGTCTCGTCGGCACACTGATCGCCGACGAGGACGGCGTCTACGATCCGCGACAGCCCAACGATCGCCTACTGCTCGGCATGAAGGGCACCATGAGCGAGATGGAGTTGTCGGTACTGCGCCAGCGCTCGCTCGAAGCGCTGAAGCAGAAGGCGCGCCGGGGCGAGCTGTTCATGACGGTCGCCGTCGGCTACGTGCGGGTCGGCCACAACCGCATCGAGAAGGACCCGGATCGGCGCGTCGGCGAGGCGATCGCGCTCGTCTTCGCCAAGTTCACCGAGATGCAGTCGGTGCGTCAGGTGCACCTCTGGTTCAGACACGAGCGCGTTCCGTTGCCCGCCGTCACCTATGGCGCCGAAGGCCGCCTGGTCGAGTGGAAGCTGCCGGTCTACAACACGATCCTGCACATTCTGACCAACCCAATCTATGCCGGCGCGTATGCATTCGGGCGCACCGGCAGCCGCATCAGCATCGAGGCCGGCCGCAAGAAGGTGGTTCGCGGCTTCAAGAAGGAGCGCAAGGATTGGGAGGTGTTGATCCCGAACCATCATGAGGGTTATCTGAGCTGGGCGGACCATGAGAGGAACCTCGGCCTGATTGCGGACAACGCCAACGGCAAGAACCCGATGAGCCGCGGTGCCCTGCGCCGAGGTGAGGCTCTGCTCGCCGGCCTGCTGCGCTGTGGCCATTGTGGGCGCAAACTTCACGTCGCCTACTCCGGCAAGAACGGCAACACCGGTCGCTACCATTGTCGGGGCGGCGCCAACAATCATGGCGGTGACCCTTGCATCTCGTTCGGCGGCATGCGGATCGATCGTGACGTGGCCGCCGAGGTGATCGAGCGCCTGCAGCCGCTCGGTATCGAGGCGGCACTCGCCGCGCAGGCTGCGCGCAGCCGTGCGAACGAAGACAAACGCGGCCAAGTCGAGCTGGCGCTGGAGCAGGCTCGCTATGAGGTGGGGCGCGCGCGCCGCCAATACGATGCCGTCGATCCCGACAACCGCCTCGTCGCCGCCGAGCTGGAAAAGCGATGGAACGACCGGCTGGCGGTCGTGCGCAATCTGGAGACCGAGCTGGAGGGACTGACGGCTTCGCCCGCTGTTGATCTCACACCTGCTGACAGGGAGCGGCTGATGACGCTAGGCGCCGACCTGGAGCGTGCTTGGTCAAGTGCCGGCGTGGCACCCGAGACGCGCAAGCGGATCGTGCGAACGCTGATCGACGAGATCGTCGTCCGCGTCGAGGACAACGCGCTCGATCTGGTGATCCGCTGGCACGGCGGCGACCACTCCGCTCTCAAGGTCAAGAAGAATCGCTCCGGCCAGCACCGCTGGAGCGCAACGGGAGAGACAGTCGATCTCGTGCGCGTGCTGGCGCGGCAGATGCCGGACAAAGCAATCGCGTCGGTGCTCAACCGCTCCGGCAAGACCACGGGGCGCGGCAATGGCTGGACCAAGTCGCGAGTGTGCAGCTTGCGCAGCCACAACGACATCGCAGCCTATCGCGAAGGCGAGCGCCGCGACCGCGGCGAGGTCACTCTGGACGAGGCGGCCGCGGCCCTCTCCGTCAGCCCGTCAACCGTGCGACGTCTGATCAAGGACGGCCAGCTCGCGGCGAGCCAGCTTTGCAAAGGGGCACCTTGGATCATCAAAGCAGCCGATCTTGAGCGTCCTGACGTCAAACGAGCTGCCACCGCGCGGCGCCTCAGACGTCCGCCGTCCGGCAATCCGCTACAAAAAGAACTGGAACTCTAACGAGATAGAAAGGTGAGCATTATGAAGCGGGCTCGGTTGCCCCGGTGATGAGCAAATTCTCGTTGCGGCGGATCCAGTCACCGACGATGAGCCTGGCGAAGACGGCGCGATCGATGCCGCGTGGCGTGCGCCAATCGACATCTTCCACGCATGCGGTCTGGCGCAGCGCGGCGAACTTGAGGCGGGTCGTAAGACGTTTGGTGTCGCGCTCGGCGGCTTCGCGATCGACCAGCAATCCGACGCGCTCCTCGAACGACAGGGCGTCGAGATCAGGTGATCGTCGCTGCTCTTCGAGGGCTTTGGCCATTCCGGTCAAGCCAAGCGTAATCAGCCGTTCATGGGTGGGGTGCGTCAGCATTGAGATCTCCCTGTTCAGTGGAAATAGCCCTGACCGCGGATGTTGCCGTGGCGCAGGGGCTGGTGATCGGACGTCTCGTCGAGGAAACCGCGATCAAGGCCGTTCTTGAGGATCGAACGGATCGAGGCGACGGATCGAGCCTTGATGAGGATGCCGCGTCGGCAGGCCGCATCGAGGCGCGCATTGTCGTAGCTCCTGGCCAGCGACAGGATGCCAAGGCATGTCCGAAAGCCTTGCTCGGGATGCGGCCGGGCATCGATGACGATCTGGAAGAACGCGGCGGTCGAGGGACCGATCTTCTCGCCGGCCGCAATCAGGCCTCCCGGCGTCCACTTGCCGTAGCGGCGATGCGCGCTCGGCATATGATCGGCGATCGTGGTGTGGCCGCGCCGGTTGGGCGCACGGGGGTGGCTCGCGACCCTCTGACCCCTGTGGAAGATCTCGACGGTCTTGTCGGCGATGCGCACATCGACGAGTTCTCGGATCAACCGGTAAGGGGTGGAATACCAATGACCATCGATCTCGACATGATAATCGGGGGCGACGCAGCAACGCTTCCAGCGCGCAAAGACGTAGGGCTGGTCCGGCAGTTTTGCGAGTTTGAGACGATCGATCTCGGCGAACAGTTCGGCGCGGCTGGAGCCAAAACCGCGCATCTGGCGGGCATTGAGTTCGACGAGCAGCACCTGAATTGCGGCATTAAGTTCCGCCAGGGAAAAGAAACGCTGGTTGCGCAGGCGAGCCAGGATCCAGCGCTGCGCGATCTGCACGGCGACCTCAACCTTGGCCTTGTCCTTTGGCCGCCTCGGCCGGGCCGCCAGGATCGCGGTGCCATAATGGGCAGCCATCTCGGCATAGGTGCGGTTGATCCCGGGATCGTAGCGATCGGGGTTGGTCACGGCGGCCTTGAGATTATCGCAGACTACGAACTTCGGCACGCCGCCGAGATACTTGAACAGATTGGTATGCACGCCGATCCAGTCGGACAGGCTCTCGCTTGGGCAGGCCTCGGCGTAGGTGTAGTTCGAGGCTCCCATCGCCGCCACGAACAGCTTCATGGCGCGCACTTCGCCGGTGACGGGATCGAAGATGTCGATGGTGTCGCCGGCGAAATCGACGAACACCTTCTCCCCAGCCACGTGGGTTTGACGCATGCTGGGGCGCGTGCGCTGCTTCCAGGCCTCGAAGGTCGTGCAAAACCAGGTATAGCCAAAGCCGTCCGGATTGGCGGCGCGATACTCTTCCCACAACAGCAGGCGGGTCACGCTGCGCCGGCGCAGTTCCTTCTCCACATAAACCCAATCGGGGGCTGGTCGCCGGTCGCTCTGCGAGGCTGCCGTGGGCGCCGGGAACAGCAACAGCTCCAGCCCCTCGTCGTCCATGCCCTCCGGCAGCGGCCAGCTCAGCCCTGCAAGGCGCGCGCGCCGCACATAACCATGCACGACGCCATTGCTCACCCCCAACATCCGCGCGATGACGCGCTCGGTCAGGCCCTGCTGCCTCAAACGTAGAACTTCTCGGATCCGGCGCATCGACAATCTCTCGGTAGGCATCAGGCTTCCTCATTCGTTGAATGAGAAATCCGTAGCTCGGTTGAGTTGTCGGCCGAAGCGTCCGGCACCGCCAAAAGGTGCTCACGATCGCCTGAAATCGCTGCTCACGATCCTCTGAAATCGTTGCTCACGATCCCGCGAAATCCCTGCTCACGATCGTCTGAAATCCGTGCTCACGATCCTCTGAAACACGCATCAAGCGACGCTGACGTTGCACAAAACGCGAGATCTTCTGGTCAAGCAGCGGACGATGACAGTCAATGCTTTGCGCAGTCATCTGGCGGAGTTCGGGATTATTGTCGCCAAGGGCATCGGGCATGTCAGCGATTTGCTCCAATTGGCTGAAACGGACGCGAGGCTTCCGAGTGTAGCCAATGCAGCGGTGAAGGCCTTGGCGCATCAAATCGACGCGATTGATCAATCGCTCGACGATCTTGAGAAGGAGATCGCCAACGCTCATTCACGAAGCGAGATTAGCCAGTTGCTCGTTGAAATTCCTGGCGTCGGCAAACTCACTGCTACGGTGATCTCCGCCAGCATGCCAGATCCGAATGTCTTCAGATCGGGACGCGATTTTGCCGCTTGGCTTGGCCTTACGCCAAGGCAAAACTCAAGCGGAGGCAAGCCATCGCTCGGGGCCATCACCAAGCAGGGGAATCAATACATAAGGAAACTGCTCGTGCTCGCGGGGACGTCGCTGCTAAATGTCGTGGGCAAACGTAAGGGCGTCTTGCGGGACTGGATCGTCGGGCTGTTGGCGAAAAAGCCCGCGCGCCTCGTGACGGTCGCAATTGCGAACAAGCTCGCTCGGATCATCTGGGCGATGATGAAGACCGGCGAAAGCTTCCGCACCGAGATGTTCATGAAAGCATGAACAATCCACTCGTCTCTGGATGGAGCATTCTAAAGGGAGATCTGTAGTCTCAAGTTTGGTGAGCACGGCGAGACATGATGAATGACACGGTCATTACCGAAGACCAGGAAAAACCCGACCAGTCGTCTGAGCGTAAAGCTCGCATCCTTGATGCGGTTCCCGGTCGTCGGATTTCATCAGGGCCAGCGGAGGCATAATCTCTGCATTAACAGGCCGGACATACGATCGAAGCCGACCAAGTCGTTCAAAATGTCAAAAAGTGCTTGCCATCAGAGGCCGTCCACATACGACGACTGGGGACCCGAACCGCTCACCGCCGACCAGCGCCGCGATCTGCTTGAGATCGTCGATGATCGCTACGACAAGGGATCCTTGTTGATCACAAGTCAGGTCCCCGTGCCGCAATGGCATGACGTCATTGCCGATCCCACCCTCGGCGATGCGATATTGGATCGCATCATTCACAATGCACACCGCATCGAGCTCAAAGGCGACAGCCTGCGCCGTCAGGCCGGCGAAAAGAAAAAACCATGATCGCCTCACGCCCGATCGCCCCGCCGGCCCACAGGCCCCTCCCATGGACCGCCGGGACGATCTCCAAACCAACCCGCCAGCCTTGACCAGGAGGCCATTTCCAGCACACATACACTCGTCAGTCGTGTTCGTCTCCGGACGTGATCGCGATCACTGGAATCCGTGATCACCATCACCTGGAACACCTGATCACCATCCCTGGAATGCGCAGGCATTGCTCGAAGGCCAGGCCGGCAAGGCTCTCCTCGCCGACAAAGCCTATGACAGCAATGCCTTTCGTGCCCTCATCGCCGACATGAATGCCGAGGCGGTGATCCCCTCAAACCGCAGCCGCAAGATCCTGATCCCGCACGATGCCGCGGCTTACAAGCATCGCAACCGCATCGAGCGCTGCTTCAACCACCTCAAGCACTTCCGCCGCTTCGCGACACGGTGCGCTGCTGCGTATCGTTAGACCTAAAATTGTACTCGCTCCAAGTGAGGAATTCTAGTATGTAACAACGTATCTCCAGCGTTGTTACTCGCCGATTGACGATGCCTCCCGTGATCAACCATCCTCCCTCTTTTCCGTTGCTGAACGTCTTGGTTGGCGACGATGAAGCCGGCCGGCTTTTCTGCAACGCTGCGGAAATAGAGGCGATGCTTCGGGTCGAGGCGGCGCTCGCTGGGGCTGAGGCCGACCTGGGCTTGATTGAGAACGAAGCGGCACAACGGATTGCTGACGTTTGCCGGGATTTGAGCGTCGACTGGGACAGCTTGGCAGCGGGTCTCGCGCGGGATGGCGTCGTAGTGCCGGACCTCGTACGACAGTTGCGCGCTGCCGTTGGTGAGAGGTACGCACAAGCGGTCCATCTTGGCGCGACCAGCCAGGACATCGTGGACACCGGCCTCGCATTGCGCCTAAAGGATCTCGCAGCACTCCTGCTCGACCGGCTCGACGCGGTAATCGGTGCGCTTGCCGAGCTAAGGCGGCGCGACGGTGCTGTTCCACTGATCGCCAGAACCCGAATGCAACGGGCTCGACCATTCACTGCGGGTGCTAAGCTTGCTACCTGGATCGCTCCGCTCGAGCATTACCATGCGGCTCTTCGCGACCTCATGCCCCGGCTGCTCGTTATTCAATTCGGTGGGCCGATCGGGACTCGCGAAGACTTGCGGGGACAAGGCGATGCCGTCGCCGACGCCATGGCCTCGCGGCTCATGCTAGGCTCCACCCCACCATGGCACGCGCAGCGTGATCGTATCGGGACATTCGCAAGCTGGCTATCGCTGGTATCTGGAACTCTAGGCAAGATCGGTCAAGACATTGTTCTCATGACGCAGAACGAGGTGGATGAAATTCGTCTCGGTTCATCGGGAGGCGGCTCTTCATCCATTCCGCATAAGTCGAACCCCGTTCAGGCCGAGATGCTAGTGACACTGGCGCGCTTCAATGCAGGCTTGCTCGGCCTTCTTCATCAAGCCCTCGTGCACGAGAACGAGAGATCCGGCTCGGCATGGACGCTTGAATGGCTTGTTCTTCCTCAGATGGCAATCTCGACCGCCGCCTCACTGCGAAAGGCTTGTGCTCTACTGGGAGGGTCTGTCCGTTTCGTCGCATCCTCACCCGACTTCCAACGACCGTCGGAACAAAGACTGAAGGACTGAACCTCGACTCGAATGTACAGGCTGCCGCGCCTAATTGATGTACCTTCAAATGCCGGTCTGGACAAAGGCCTGCCTGCGACAGGCCCTCAACAGCTGTGGGGCAAACCGACATAATTCTCGGCCAGCGAAGCCGCGGCGGCTTGCGAGCCCGTCGCGTGATCAAGTTCGGCGATCTGCATATGAGCTGTGAACGTGTCCTGATCCGGGAAGCGATGGAACATAGAGGTCATCCACCAGCTAAACCGCTGAACCCGCCAGATGCGCGCAAGACAAATTGTGGAATATGCGTTCAGTTTGTCTCGCCGGCCGGCACGATAGTGCTCGATGAAACCGGCTGCCAGGCATTTGATATCGGCGACGGCCAGATTCATACCCTTTGCTCCAGTCGGGGGCACAATATGGGCAGCATCTCCGGCGAGGAACAATGACCCGTACTGCATGGGCTCCACAACGAAGCTGCGCATCCGCGTGATCACACGATCGAGGATCGGGCCGCGGGGAAGCCGCTCGCTGTTATCGGCATTCAACCGGACTTCGAGTTCGTCCCATATCTTATCCGCGGGCCAGCTTTTCGCCGCTCCGTCCGGATCACACTGAAGATTGTGCCGACTCAGTCGCTTGTTTCGCATCGAGTAGATAGCGCCACCGCGCTGGTGATGCGCATAGATCAATTCGTGCGATGCCGATGGCGCCTCGGCCAGTATGCTCAGCCAGGCAAAGGGATATTCACGAGATAGCACCGACAGGACGCCGTCGGGAATGGAGGGCCTCGACACTCCGTAGAAGCCATCGCAGCCGGCAATAAAATCGCAACTAATCTCGATCGGTCCTTCGGCGCCGCGGCCGCGTATGCATGGCGCTCCCTCGTCTATGCCTTCAAGGTGAACATCGTCGATCTCGAAGTGCAGCGGATAGTTCTCCTGTTCGAGCGCGGCAAGAAGATCCTTGACGACTTCCTGCTGTCCGTAGACCGTAATAACCTTTCCGCCCGTCAGTTCTGAAAGGTCGATGCGTCGCCGTTCGTTGGCGAAGCGAATCTCGAATCCCTTGTGCAGCAGACCGTCGCGACAAAGCCGATCACCAAGTCCCAGCTCGATCAGAAGATCGCGCGTCGCCTGCTCCATAACGCCGGCGCGAACGCGACCCAGAATGTAGGAACGGCTCCGCTTTTCGAGAATGACCGAATCGATCCCCGCCCTTCTCAACATATATGCCAGCAAGAGCCCGGCAGGCCCCGCGCCAATTATTCCAACTTGTGTTCGTATTTTCACGGGCATGAGCCGTTCCTCAGGTCTTGGAGTCGAGCCATCATTGCGAAGGCGATAAGTGGGGTGGGGATTTTGAAACCGGTCACAGATCAAAAAACACGGTTTCTGCTACTCCCTGCAGATGGATGTCGAAGGGGTAGATTACCTTGTCGTCTCGCGCCTGACGCGGCGCGATGAGCGTCTGCCGGCGGACCTCCCATTCGATGCTTTGAAGCACGGGATCGGCAGCGTTGGCCGGCGCTTCATCCGCGAAATACATGCGGGTGTGCAGACCAATATTGATGCCGCGCGCCACGATCCAGAGATTGACGTGGGGAGCCATATGATCTCCAAGTCGCCCGCGCACGGCCCCCGGTTTGATGGTATCGAAGGCATAGATACCTGCCTCGGCATCGAAACAGGCCCGACCATATCCAACAAAGCCTTCATCGAGCGCCTTTGTCCTGACAATCGCCCGGATGTCGATAGCGTCCGCCGGCATTCGCCTGCCAGAGTTCGATCAACCCATCAGCACTGGGGTGTTCAAACCATCGAATATCCGCGCCTCGATGCGAATGCGCTCGCCGCGGGTATTGGCGTCCGTAAGGACCGAACCGAACAGCGTCTTGAATGTGGTGATACCGGCATACTGCGGGGCGAGACCGATATGTAGATAAGGTCCGGCCGTTTGCGAGGCGGTTTCGGTCAGAAGCTTGACTGGGTCGATCACGTGTCATCTCCTCGTGCATTTTCGAACCAGGTCGCCCGTCGCCCTCTGAGCACGATATCGAATCGATAGGCACGGCTATCCATCGTCACAAATCGCGCCTCGTCCTGTACGGCGATGAGACGGTCGATCTGCGCCGAGGTCGGAATCGTTCCCACGATGGACACGATCGGATCAGAGGGTCGCCCTCGAAATACCATTTGAGTGATCAGACGTTGGGCCCATCCCGATCCGGAGATCGAGAAGTGGATATGTGCGGGACGCCAGTCCAGGCCGACCGGATAGGCTCCCGGACGGATCGTGCGGAAGCGATAGTGACCTTCGGCATCGGTAAGGGTGCGACCGTTACCCCCGAAGTTGGGATCGAGCGGCGCGAGATACTGATCCTTTTTGTGCCGGTAGCGACCGCTCGCATTGGCCTGCCAAATCTCAATAAGGGCGCCCGGCACGGCTCGCCCCCATTGATCCAGCACATAACCATGAATGATTATCCGCTCCCCAAGCGGAAGCCCGTCCTGGGCTCCATTGAGGATCAGATCATTGTCGGCGCGCTCGAAAGCGACCTGGTCGAAGGTTGGACCCGTTATTTCCGAAAGGGTGCTCGCCAGGGGAATCAGAGATCTCCGGGGTGAGCGCAACTCAGAGAAACGATACTTCGGCGTGTAGGTTGCAGGATGAACATTGAGATCGCGCGGAATAAACTCGCCGAAGCTATCGTGTTTTTTCATTCTATCGTCTCCTCGCAGGCGGCGCGCCCGCCGTCAATTAATGCCGAGCGCTACCGCCGGTTCTTCTCAAGCAATTCACGGGCATCTTGAAGCAGGCGTTTTCCGTCGCCACCCTTTTTTGCAATCTCGGCGAACCAAGCGTCGTAAACCTTCTCGCTTGCCGCCTGCCAGCGCTTTAATTCATCCTGCGACAGGGAGGTCACCTTATCGCCGTTCTCGATGGCCTGCTTTCTGAAAGGCTCGACGACGTCGTCGAAGGCTCGCCGCCCGGCCTGCCCGGACATCTCGATCCCTCCATTTTCATCGATGACCTTCTGCAGGTCGGCTGGGAGGGACTTGTATTTGTTCTCGTTCATGACGAAGGCAAAAATGGAGTTCGAGAACTTTCCCGCGTCCGCCGGCGTCTCCAAAGAGAATTTGGCAATTTCCTGAAATTTCACCGCCGGCACGCCCTCCCAAGGCACCATAGCGCCATCGACGACGCCCTTGGTCATCGATTCAGGTACCTGCGGCAGCGGCATCTGCACGGGAGTTGCGCCAAGCGCTGTCAACATCACCGCATTGACGCGATTGGCGGCACGGATCTTGAGTCCCTTAAGATCCTCCAGCGTCGCTACCGACTTGGAAGTGGAGTGGAGCACCGCGCCATCGTGTACATGCATGAAGATCGGGTGAACGCCTCTCAATTCATCCTTCGAATTCTTCTCCATGTAGGCCCACAAAGCGCGGCTGCCTTCCTCGGCGGAGCGGATGAGGAACGGAAGTTCAAATACCTCCGACTTCGTGAAACGTCCCGCCTGATAGCTGAGGACGGTCCACACGATGTCGACGGCGCCATCGCGCGCCTGATCAAACAACTGGGCAGGCGTCCCGCCAAGTTGCATGGCTGGATAGATCTGGCACTGCAACCGCCCGTTCGAGTCCTTGTTGATCTTATCGCACCATGGCTTGATCAAGTTCGTATGGGCGTTCGAGGTTGCCGGCAGGAAATGATGAACCTTGAGCGTCGTCGTCTGGGCGCTCGCGGACTGAACGGCAACGACAGCAAAGATGCTTGCAAATCCGAGAGCTCGTAGTCTTGTCTTGATCATGATCGCTTCTCCTCCTCGGTGACTTGTTCAGTAGAGATCACTAATGAAATGCACGCACCAGAAACAACGATATGCCCGGTATAAATACCAGCAGGATGAGGCGTATGGCGTCCGACAGCAGGAAAGGCATTACGCCCTTGAAGGTCTGGGTGAGGGGAACGTCCTTGGCGAGACGGTTGATGATGTAGACGTTCATGCCGATAGGCGGATGAACCAGACCGATCTCGACCACCATAAGGGCCAGGATGCCGAACCAGATCGACTTCTCGTCGGGCGACAGGCTAAAGAAGTCGAGACCCATAACCATCGGATAAAAGATCGGAATGGTCAGCAGGATCATCGCGAGCGAGTCCATCACCGATCCAAGAAAGATATAGATCAACAGAATTATGAGCATGATAGTGAGTGGCGGCATGCCGCTGCCTTTCGCCCATTCCGCCAGCGTAACCGGCAATTGGGAAAGAGCGAGAGTATGGTTCATCATGTCGGCGCCGAGCAGCACCAGATAGATCATCGCGGTGGTTTGCGCAGTGCCGAGTACGCTTGCCTTCAGGCCCGGTAGTCGCATTCCGCCCGTCGTGACCGCCAAGAAGCCGCATGCCGCCGCGCCCAGCGCGGCCGCTTCCGTTGGCGTCGCCCAGCCGCCATAGATGCCCACAACCACCACCAGGAAGACAAAAAGAACGGGAGAGACTTGCAGAAGGGCTTGAATGCGCTCGGAATTGGAGGCACGTGGGCCCGCAGGCCCCGCGGCAGGATCGAAAGCTACGATGATGCGGATGACCAGCATGTAGCCGAACATCGCAAGCAATCCTGGGACGGCCGCCGCCATGAAGAGCTTGCCGATCGATTCCTGCGTCAAGACCGCGTAGATGATCAACGGAACGGAGGGCGGGATCATGATGCCGAGCGTGCCTCCGGCCGCCAGCGCTCCGGTCGCCAAGCTTCCCGAATAGCCGTATCGGCGCAGTTCGGGTAGAGCCACTTGCCCCATCGTTGCCGCCGTGGCGAGCGAAGAACCGCAGATCGCACCGAAGCCCGCACAGGCGCCCACGGCCGCCATCGCCATGCCGCCGCGCCGGTGGCCGAGAAATGCCCTGACGAATCCGAATAAAAGCCGGCTCAGTCCGCCATGAGTCGCGAATTGCCCCATGAGAAGAAACAACGGGATAACCGCAAGGTCATAGTTCGAGAGCCGTGCGAACGGCAGGTAGTTCAGATTGACGAGGAAGGTTGCGATGCTGCCGTCGGTGAGCAGAAGATATCCCGCCGCACCGGCGACGAACATTGCTACTCCGATCGGCACGCGGAGCGCGAGGAGAAGCATCAATCCGCCGAAAACGAGAAAGGCGGTTTGCGTCCCGCTCATCGTACGCTCCTGTCCAAAGAGCCGTACGCGTTGCGGAGTGATAATGCGGCCATATAAAATCCGGAGGCGGCGAGCAAAACGAAGCCCGGTACCATCAGGATCTGGGGAATCCAGACCGGCCAGGCAAGAATGGTCGAAGTCTCGCCATAGAGCCGCACCGACAAAGCCCCGACAGTGGCGCGCCATCCAAGTAACAGCGCCATTCCCGCCAGCAATAACGATCCGACGCCGTCAAGCATATCAATGGCCCAGCGAGGCAGCGAATTGGTAAAGAAGTCGACCTTGACGTCGCCGCGAGTAAGATGGCACCAAGCAAAAAAGGTCGACACAGAGGAGGCCGCACTGAGCTGCAAAACTTCGACGTCGCCGGGCACCGGAGCTGACCAGAGCTTGCGACCAACGATCGAGACCACCGACATCACGACAAGCGCGACGAGTACGATCCCGCCCGCGATCGCGAGCCATTTGCTGGCAACCATTAACATCTTGCCGATAGGTCCGAACTCTTCACTCGGGCAGGTCCCGATATCGATGCCGGGTCGTGCATGGCGCCCTCCATAATGCAACTAGTCGAGGCAGAGAGGCGGGATCGTAGCCTCTCCGAGCAGTCTCAGAGGGTTGTCAACGAGGATCGCCGTCCTTACCCGCTCTTCCGGGACGAAAGCCGCGAACGCGTCGAGAAGCTTTCCCGCGTCGGGGAACCGGCCGGCGTCGAAGTACCCCGTGTGGGGCCAATCGCTTCCCCAAAGAAGGCGCTCCGGCGCCACCGCCACGAGCCGGTGCGCGAACGGCACGACATCGGTATAGGGCTGGCCTTGATGGGAAATTCGGTCCGCGCCGCTGATCTTGACCCAGATGTTGTCACGCCCGGCGAGCGAAACCAACACTTCAAAGGAAGGATCATAGAGTCCATGCCGCGGGTCGATGCGGCCGAAATGATCGATGACAACGGGAATGGGGATCGACGCAATCCATGATTCCAGTTCAGGCAACGCGGATCCGGCGAAATGCAGTTCAACGAACCATCCTAGATCGCCAATGCAATGAAGAACATGATCGAACACTGCGCGGTCTAGCGTCCCTCCATGTTGAGGATTGAAGGCAAAGCGCACCCCACGCGCTCCTGCGCGATGCAGAGCGCGACAGCTTTCCGGGGTCGCCGTACCGTCAAGCCGGACCACGGCGAGATATTGGCCCTCCGAACGCGCGGTCGCGTCGAGATCGACGGTGTTGTCGAACCCGTGCGTATTGGCGTGCACGACGAAGCCACGCTCGATGCCCAAGGCCTGATGAAAACTGCGGCAGGCCTCGAACGAGGCGTCAGGTGGGGTGTATTTACGGTTCGCGGCAAAGGGAAACCTATTCTGCGGCCCGAGAACGTGGAAATGAGTATCCCAGCTGCCTGCGGGCAACGACCACGTCGGGCGAGATACCCTCGCCGGAGGTCCGAGACAGTCCCTTATTACAACTTCGGTGTCCATCAGATCAGCATCTCTCTCCCAAGCGTTGTTTGTAAGTATGCATACTATGATATAAGATGGCAAGCCATGAGCAAAGCCCCTGTCAAACTCCGCCACTCTCCGCCCGATCTTCATGAACGACCGGGCTTTCTGGTACGACGCGCGAACCAGATCCTGATGAGTCTCGCCGAGCAAGAAACCGCGAAGATTGGCCTCACGCCGCCTCAGCATGTCCACCTGCTGGCGCTCGGACGATGGGGCGCACTCGATCAGATCACCCTCGGCAAAGCGCTCGGCATCGACCGTGCGACTGTCGGGCAAGTCGTCGGCCGTCTCGAAGCGCGCGGCTTACTGCAGAGAAAGCTCGACCCGAAAGACGGCCGGCGACGAATCGTCGCGCTAACCTCGCGCGGCCGGGATTTGCTCAAGCCTGCAAACGCGGCGGCTCTCAACGTCTCCGAGCGCCTTCTTGCCGCTCTCGACCAGAGGGAGCGAAAAGAGATTGTACGGCTTCTCACCAAACTCGTGACGGCGTTGGCCGATGAAGCTCCGACGATCGCCGAGCCCGTGGCGGCCACCTCTCGGACTGGGACTGGTACGCGCGCATCGACCGGCGCGCTAAGGGCGCGGAGGCCGCGAAAATTTGCGGGTTTAACCCGAGACTGAAACGGATATCCAAATGCTCCAGTCATTTACATTCGATAGCGCCATCCCACGGGTGGTTTTTGGCGTCGTCGGCCTCGACGTGCTGGCGGCCGAGACTGCTTCGCTCGGCGTGTGCGCCCCACTTCTGGTGACGACACGCCGAGGTGCCGCGAAATGGACCTCGTTTCCGGATTCTTCGCCCTTCGCCATCGCCGGCCTGTACGATGGGGCGGAGGTCCACACTCCTGTCAATGTGACTGAAGATGCACTTCGTTATGCACGATCCGTTAGAGCGGATGGTTTCGTCTCATTCGGAGGCGGCTCATCGATCGGTCTCGGCAAGGCATTGAGCCTACGCACGGGCCTGCCACATCTTGCGATCCCCACCACCTATTCGGGCTCGGAGATGACCTCCATCCTCGGCGAAACCAGCCAGGGCAAGAAACAGACGCACCGCAACCGGGCCATTCTACCAGCGACCGTCCTGTATGATGTATCGAATACCCGAGATTTGCCCACTCCAGTCTCGGTAATGTCGGGCTTGAACGCGATCGCCCATGCAGTCGAGGCGATGTATGCCCAGAATGGAAGCCCGCTGATTTCCGACATCGCCGAACGCGCGATCAGTGCAATGGCGAGAGCCATCCCGAACATCGTTGAAACACCGTCCGATCTCGTTGCCCGCCAGGACGCGCTCTATGGAGCCTGGCTCGCCGGCATATGCCTCAATGCGGCAGGAATGGGGCTTCACCACAAGCTTTGTCACGAATTGGGCGGCGCCTTCGATTTACCTCATGCCGAACTTCACGCGATTCTTCTTCCTCACACGCTTGCGTACAACCAGATCGCAATGGCAGAAGCGTACGGGCGCCTTCAAGCCGCGCTCGGTGATCCCTCGCCGCAGCACCGCTTGTTCGAATTTGCTAGAGTGGACGGAATTCCCCGCTCCCTGGCCACCCTCAAAATGCCGCGAGAGGGCATCGATTCGACAGTCGCACGGGTATTATCGAATCCATATTGGAATCCGCGTCCGCTGGAGGCAGCTCCTCTCCGCGACCTTATCGAACGCGCCTGGAATGGCGCGGTTCCCGACTCGCCAATGTAGAGACAACCGAACTTTTGCAAGAAGCATCGCCGCCAGTGGCGCCATGCGGCGATATCGATCCAACCTCGGCGATCAAGCCGAAAGGCGCAATCATCCGGCTCGTCGCGCGATACCCTACAATCGCTATCGTCCGAAATGCGATTTAACCGCAAAAGCCGCAATCATGGCAACGAGTTGCACCTCGCAACGCCTGTAATGGCAATCGCTGACTGGATGGTTGCGTCGTCGAGCTGTATCGCCAAGCTCGTCCAAATATCAGGCAGGGCGAATATAGGACCCAGCCGCTACCGCGAAGCCGCCTGCCTCGCCGCCGCAGTTGCGCGATTCGTTGAATCAGAAGTATAGGATTTGTATGGGTTAGAAATCTCGCGCCGGTAAGGATTGTCTGGTTATGATCTGAGATCGTTGAATGTGATTGCAAGCGCATCAGGCGCTCGACCCGGTGCTGACCGCAATCGATACACAAGCAAGCTCATCGCAGACCAGCAGGCCCGTACCATCGCCGATGTGTTGAATAACGACGCATCCGCGCGCGTTGGATGGTCGCTGGCTGCGGGATCCGGCTATCTCGAATTTTCGATGCGCAGATTTCTCGTGAATAGTTCGGATTTGACTTTCAATGGACTTGCGGGTGTGACGCCGATCGCCGGTTTTCCCCCTGAAAGCCTCGAACGAATCGAAGCCCTCAAAGGTCCAAGCGCCATGCTTAATGGCGCCAGCCTTCATGGAAGCCTGGGAGGGGCGATCAACGCCGTGCCCAAGCGCGCGCTCGACACGCCGGTGACACAACTGACGGCGACATACGACTCGAGAAGCCAGCTCGGCACCCATATCGATTTCGGACGGCGGTTTGGTGACGCGAAAGAGTTCGGCATGCGGTTCAACGGCGTCTATCGAAACGGAGGCACTCCGCTCGACAGACAGTGCGCTCTCGCTCTGGACTATTGCGGCGAGCGATTCCGAATGTCAGTGGACCTCGGCTATCATGATCAAACGCGAGATCAGCCTCTAAACAAGATGAGCGTACGGCCCGGATTCTCCATCCCTGCGCCACCCGCTCCGGGGTCCAATTTCCAGCAGCCTTGGGGATACATGGGAATTACGGACCGCTATGGCATCGTCCGAGCCGAATACGGCCTTGCGCCAAGCTGGACAGTTTTCGCTGCCATTGGGCGAAGAACCTCCCAGAGCGAAACGCTCGACTCGATTAGCTCTCTTATCAACGCGAGGGGCGATATCGCGCAGACCTTTGCTTAAGGGAAGCTAGTAGAAGAGGATAGAAGCTGGATCTGGATCGATAATTTCAAAGATTCGCGTGTCGCCCGCAGTTTCATTAGCCATAAGTATGACGCAGCGCTCAAATCTGAGATCGCGCTCCTCGTTGGCGAGAATGCGTGATGGCCAAGAAAACCACACGCCGCGATCGCGTTGTCGCCGCCGGTCAGTTGTTGTTCGGCGAGACGCGTTGGCAAAGCCCGCTGGCGCGTCTTTCCGGCTTGTCGCCGGCGCTGATGCAAAAGATCGCCGACGGCACCCGCGAGGTGACGGATGACGTCTACAGCAAGGTTGCGCAGGCCCTGCTCGGGGAGATCGAGCGCATGAATAAGGCGACCAACCGCGTCGGTGAAATCGCCGGCGCGATGCTGGCAGATCTGGATGGCGAGAAATGACCAAAATTCTTGACATGATGGCCCGCGAACACGCTGCAGCAGAGTCTGCGCGGCGGCTATTCTCCGCGTCCAGATAGGTCCGCGCAGCCGCGTCGAGGCCAAGGCGTTGGCGCAGCAACTCGCCACGCTGTGCCAAACGATCTGTGCCGCAGCTGCCGATATCAGGAACGCAATGCCCATGAGCTCGCCGCCGCCCAGTGAAACCGCTCTCGTCCGGCACGTCATCGATGCCTGTCAAAATGCCATCAAGCAGGCGGTGACCCAGCCGTCGCGCGTCAACGGTCTCGCCAATGGGCTTGGTGCGGCGCTGAGGTCGCTGCAACTTATCCAAAGCGAGGTTGCCAAGGGCAGCGCCGGCGCTTCGGTCATCATCGACAACGCCGATGCGCTGACTCGTAACGCCCTTAGCGATGTTCTGCGTATTGCGTCGCAGCCAGATGACGCACTGGCTGCGCTGGCGGCAGTGAGCGACGTGGCACCGCCTGCGCCGTCCCCGGCTTTCGATCCGACAAGTCGGCCGCGGGGCAGACCCGCTCCAGCCACTCATTGCTGCCGCTTTTCAGTGAAATCTCGCAGGCCTACATCGACATGCGCATCGAGCGCGACGGTGAAAATCATGCGGACATTTCCATCCTAAAGCTTCGCCGACAAGCGTTTCTGGATGTGGTTGGTGACCGCACGCCCGACAAATACTTCCCGTCCCATCTTCAGGCCTTCGTCAGCAGGATGCAGTACTGGCCGGCGAACGTCACCAAACGTGCGGATATGGAAGGCAAGTCAACTCGCGATGTCTTGGAGGAAAACAAGACCTTCGCGTTGAAGACCATGAAAGATAGCTACGTCGCCAATGTGCGCACGATGATGCGGTATAGCATGCAGGATAATCACTATCGCGATCCATTCGCCGGAGTGAAGATAGCGTATCCGCAGACACTGATACCATCCAAGCCACGCGAAGGGGTGGCCATGGATGTTACCAATCGGGTTTTCCGCAACGGTGTCGCGTCCGGCTTTCTCGACGAGGCCATGCTGCCGCTGCTCGCCAAGCTCACGTCGCGTCGTCTTGGACTTCTCACGTTCCTACGCGCTGACGACATCCGCCAGAAAGACGATGTCTGGATCGCGCAAACCGACGGCATCGTGGAGGTCAAGGACGAGAAAACGGGCAAGAAGTCGTGGCGGCGCGTTCCGATCAAGACCTCGGAATCGATGACATTCTACGTCCTGCACAACTACCTCGATGAGATCGGTTTCGTTGCATGGATGCGCTCGCGCAAGGGCTTCATCTTTGAGGCGGCGCGCGAACACCCCGACCCCTCGAAATACATGTCGAAAACGATGCAGAATCATATGAAACGCTGCGGTGCCAAGGGAGGTGAGGTTTTCCATTCGCTGCGTGGTGACGCGATCGACGAGATGCGGGGGGCGGACATCGAGGGTCGTGCGCGCCGGCTGCAGTCAGGACATGAACAGTGCACGACAACTACGGTTTCCGCGCGCTCACGGCCAAACAATGCCAGTACCTCGCCAGTAGGCCGCTTCAGGAGGGAATCGACTGGTCTGTATTCAGGGGGCTTGATTTCGATGCGAGGTGCCGTCGCGGAGTTGGTAGGAATTGAGGGTGGCGTAGTCTCCGGGGTGATCAACCTCGAATCATCCGGCGTTGAAGCGTCGGACTGGAGACTACGCCATGACCAAACTTACCACGAAGCCTGATTCCATGCAGCCTGCGACTGAGATGGCTGTTGATCCTTTCGATAACTGGTTCGACCCGATCGAGACCGAGGTACGGGCTCGGGCGCGTCAATTCATCGAAGAGCTGATCCGCGGCGAGCTCGATACCGCGCTGGCCCGGCCGCGTTACGAACGAAGCAAGATGGCCGGCAACGAAGCAGGAGCCTGCGTCACGGGCCACCGCCACGGTCACCGGACGCGCTCGCTGACGGGCACGTTCGGGCCGATCGAGATCGCGGTGCCGCGGGCCCGGCTGACCACTTCGGAAGGCAAAGACGACGGAATGGAAGAGCCAGGCGCTGCGGGCCTATCAGCGGCGCACGCTTGCCGCCGATGCGCTGATCGCGAGCACCTATCTCGCCGGCACCAATACCCGGCGGGTGCGTCGCGCGCTGGCGGCGTTGTTCGGCGGGACAGTCGGCAAGGACACGGTGAGCCGGGTTTGGCGCAAGGTGAAAAGCGACTGGGATGCCTGGAACACCCGCTCACTGGCCGAGGATCCGATCGTGCGCCTGATCCTCGACGGCACCGTCGTTCGCGTGCGGCTCGACCGCAAGGCGACCTCGATCTCGCTCCTCGTTGTCCTGGGCGTGCGCGCCGACGGCCAGAAGGTGCTGCTCGCGATCAAGAGCATGGGCGGAGAGAGCGCCGAGGCGTGGCGCACTGTCCTCGACGATCTAATTAGGCGCGGGCTACGGCGGCCCGAGTTCCTCATCGTTGATGGTGCGCCGGGGCTCGACAAGGCCATTGCTCGGTCTGGGACGGAGTGCCGGTCCAGCGCTGCACGGTCCACAAGCACAGGAACCTTTTCGCGCATGCACCCGAGCGCCTGCATGACGAGATCACCTCGGATTACAACGACATGATCTACGCGACGACACCTGAGGAGATAGAGGTCCGCCGCAAGGCCTTCATCCGCAAATGGAGGCTCAAACACCGCGCCGTCGCCGACAGCCTGGAAGAGGCAGGGGAACGCTTGTTCACCTTCACTCGCTTGCCGCCGAGCCAATGGCGCAGTGTACGCACCACGGATGAGATCGACAAGTCTTTTCTGCGCGATCTGTTACGGATGAGATCGACAAGTCTTTTCTGCGCGATCTGTTAAGCTGGAATGACACGTGTGACGCTTGGCAAGAGCCTGGCTCGAGAATGTCAGCCCGGCTGCGCAGCTCTCCTCATTGGCGCTCATCTCTGGCGGCGCCCGTGCGCCGCTTTCCAGGACCACGCCGCTGCCATCGGCTGACGAACTGTTCGTAGACCTGTTCAGCATGGCGCGCGACATCGATCTCCCGATCCCGCAACTCCTTGATGTTATAAGCGTAGGCTGCGCCACGCTTGTTTCCCTTTCTTGCCGGTTGGCCGGCCTGCAGCTCCATCGCGCGGAGTTTGTTGGCAACCAGCGCTGGACGCGCCCATTGGTAATCTGCATCCCTGGTCAGCAGATGCCAGCAGAGCACCGCGAGCTTGCGTGCGACGGCGACTGCTGCGACCTGATGACCACGCCGGGCTCGGATCCGGAGGAAGAATGACCGCAGCGGGCCTGGTGCCTTGGAGGCGGCCCAGGCTGCCTCCACCAGCATGGCGCGCGCGTGACTGCGGCCGCGCTTGCTGATGCGGCCATGCTGCGCCAGCCCAAGGCCCGATTGGCGCACCCGCGGATTGAGCCCGACATAGCTGACAAGCTTCTGCGGCGAGCAAAAGCGGCCGATGTCGCCGATCGCCGCGACGAGACCTGCGGCTACGATGATGTTGACGCCAGTAATGGTCAGGAGGCGTTTGACGGCCGGATCTTCGATCACTTTCTCGGCGATTTCGCGGTCGAGAAGCTCGAGGTCTTCGGCGAGCCGGTCAAGCTCACGCAGATGCCGATCGATGGCGGCCTTCTCATCGTCCGGCAGTGCTTGGCGTCCGAGCCAGCTCCGACCCAACCGACCAAACAAATCGGCATGAGGGCACGGCGGGATAAGGTGCGCCTGCAGGATGGCATGTATCTCGTTCTTGATTCGGGTTCGATGCCGAACGATCTGATTGCGACGTGCCACCAGGCGACGCAGACGTTCGGTATCCGCATCGGGTATCCAGACCTCAGGCAGGAACCCCGCTGCCCGCAGCGACGCCAGAACGCCCGCGTCAATCTTGTCTGTCTTGACGTGAGCATGCGCGATCGCCTTCACTTGCAGCGGGTTGGCGATGATCACGCGCGCGACATACGGACCGAGCACCCGCACCACCGCCATGGCATTGCCGGTCGCCTCGATGACGACTTCGTCTTCTTTGCTTAGACTGCGGCCGAACCCTTCAAGCCCCGAACGGGTCATATCGATCCGCCCGGCGGGACGAAGCCGGCCTGCTTCCCAGAACACCACCTCCGCAAAAGTGCGGTGGATGTCCATGCCGAGTACACGTTGCATCTTCTGCTCCTCTCATTTGGTTCGACGGGAGCAGTGGGCCACACGACAACTACGGATCCGCGCTCACAGCGCAACCGGGTGGGTCGCAGGGGCGGCCAGCTACTAACACGAGCTCACGGCTCATCGTACAGATCGGCCTGCCCACTGACGTGCTCCCGGTGCCCCTCGTCCCGGATGGTCACACCATACGCCAGGATCAACGCGATCCAAGCCAGATGAGCGGGCACCGGGATCCTCATACCGGTTACGAATGCAATCGAGCGTCTGCACGAAGAATTCAAGCGACGGATCAAGACTCAAACCGTTCTGCCATCCGCCGACACCGCCGCGATGTTGTTCTGGGCGCTGCTCGCTTCAGGACAGATCAACATGCGCAAGGTGGATGGGTGGCAGACGCTTTCCACAAAACCCATTGATCAGCCGATTGACCTTGCCGCCTGAAACGATACCTTCATGTTACCGGAGACCGCGCCACACCGAATTCCAACCGCATTCCGGACGGCACCCGATGCGATGGCGGCTCGCCGCGCGTGCCCGCGGCCGTCGGCCGAAGCTGGAGGATTGATCACATGGTAGCAGGTCAGCTCAAGCACCCTGCTGGCTATGTCGTGCCTCCTTCAAACGAGGGCACGATCTCCTCACCCGAGTCGTTGAGACATTCTGCGTCTGGGACACGGATACGCTCCTCATCTATCGCCGGGTCTCCGCTTCAAGCGGTTATTGCTTTTGTTGGCAAGGGCGGGCTGGCAAATCCACGACGCTCACAAACCTTGCCGTCGTCGCCGCGCAGAAAAACTATAAAGTTGGTGTCATCGATTGCGATCCGCAGCTATCGAGCTTCGAATGGCGACGCGTCCGAAACAAATCGGATATTCGAGTTTGCCGCTGCAGTGAGAACGAGATCGAGCAGAGTATCGCGCTGGCACAGCGCTGCGGGATTGAAATCCTGCTCATCGATATGCCGCCCGGCGCACGGCATGCTCTCGTAGCGGCGCGTTACGCCGCCTTGGTAATCGTTCCGACGCGTCCGACGTTGTTCGATCTGCGTGTCACCCGAAGCATCGTCCAACTGCTGAAGTCAACGCAGGCGGCCTATGCGATCATCATCAATGCGGCACCGCCTCGGCGGCGCGATGGAGATGCGCCAGCGGTGCGTGAAACCCGCGAGGTTCTAGCTCCAGTAGCAAGGCGTGTCTGGTCACGGCAGATCACGCACAGACTGTCGGTGGTCTGTCCGTCGTCAGGTAATTTGAGACAGATGGCAGGCTGATTTAGGAGAGTTGGAGTCCAGTTTAATGATGCTTGGGCGACATTGCCAAATGGCTTGGGCAAGTTGATTTTTGTGAGTTTTTTGTTTTAGGGTCGCGGCTGTTCGGACAAGGACTGCTGGGATATGCCCATCGAACATGATCCGACGCTGGTTGCCCTGTCACTGCTCGTGGCAATACAGGCAAGCTACGTCGGTTTGAATCTGGCGCTTCGCGTTTCGCAGGCGTTCGCGCTGAATCGCCGCCTGCTGATCGCCGGTGCTGCGCTGTCCTTTGCGATCGGCATCTGGGCGATGCATTTCGTCGGCATGCTGGCGGCGCGGCTGCCCGTCACCGTCGACTACGTGGTGCTTCCGACGCTGCTGTCGTTCCTCGTTTGCGTGCTGGTGGTCGGAATCGCGGTTTACCTCGCGACATTGCGCTCGCAGCGGCTGCTGTTCATCGCGGCCACGGTGATGGGCGTCGGGATCGCCTCGATGCATTACATCGGGATGCTGGCGCTCCATGCCAGCGCCCACATGATGCACAATCCCGTTTATGTGCTGGCGAGCGTGCTGATCGCCGTTCTGGCGTCGGGCCTCGCGCTGTGGCTGGCATTCGCGTCCGAGACGAGGCCGCCCTTGCTGGTTTGCGCGGCGGTTCTGGGCTGCGCGATTTCGGGAATGCACTACACCGCGATGGCCGGGCTGACGCTGCATCCGATTGTCGGCGCATTGCCGCCGGGCACGCCGGCCATATCCGGCGATCTGCTGGCGGTGATCGTCAGTGTCGTCGCGTTTCTGGTGTCCGGTGTTTTCATGCTGGCGCTGGTTCCGGATCAGCGCGAATCCGCGGCGGACCCGGTGATCGTGCCCGAGGCGAACGAGCCGGATCCCATTCCGGCCCCGATTACGGCGGACAGCGTGACGCCTGTCTCTGGTTCGGTCGCGGAACTCACGGTCGCCGATGCGCCCACGCAGGCGACATCGGATGCTCCCATCTACGAGGCCACCCTGCCGGTGGAGAAGTATCGCGGCAGCCAGACCATCAACACCGCCGACATTTTCTCGGTCCACGCCAACGCACATTATACTTATGTGTTCAACGGCCGGGAGGACATCTTCTGTCCGCTCTCGATCGGCGAGATCATCGCGCGGCTGCCGCCCGATATTTTCTTTCGCGTCCACCGCAGCTACATCGTCAATATTCAGCGCGTCGCGCGTCTGAAGCGCGCGGGCGACAACGGAATTGCCGATCTCGATTCGCCGGTGCGCCGCTCGGTGCCGGTGAGCCGCAGCCGGTTGCCGCAATTGCGCGAGCAGCTCACCGAATATCTGCGAACCAGGGACAATTAAGACAGCGTTGCTGACGCAGTTCGTGCGCAGCTGCCGCTTTTGGTGCCGAAAACCGATCTCTGGTGCTCCTGTTCTTGAATGTTTCTAAACGGCTTGGCCTCCTAGGCAACGCGCTGATGTAAACCGGACCCAACAGAGGTCTGGGGCGTGGGTAACCTGGGGAGGTAACCGTGATTCCTGGTTCATTTGACTACCATCGTCCGAAATCCGTCGCCGATGCCGTCGCGCTTCTGGTGAAGCTCGGCGAAGACGCCCGGCCCCTGGCCGGCGGCCACAGCCTGATCCCGATGATGAAAACCCGGCTGGCCACGCCAGAGCATCTGGTCGATTTGCGCGCCATCGGAGACCTCAAGGGGATCCGGGAAGAGGGCGGCGACATCGTTATCGGAGCGATGACCACCCAGCACACGCTGATCGGTTCCGATCTGCTGGCGGCGAAATTGCCGATCATTCGCGAGACGTCGCTGCTGATCGCCGATCCTCAAATCCGCTACATGGGCACCATCGGCGGCAACGCCGCCAACGGCGATCCGGGCAACGACATGCCCGCGCTGATGCAGTGTCTGGGCGCAAGCTACGAACTCACCGGCCCGAATGGCGTGCGCCGGGTTGCAGCGCGTGAGTTTTATCAGGCGGCGTATTTCACCGCCCTTGAGACCGGCGAAATCCTGACCGCGATTCGCATTCCGGTGCCGCCGGTTGGACATGGCTATGCCTACGAGAAACTGAAACGGAAAATCGGCGACTATGCCACCGCCGCGGCCGCGGTCGTTCTCACCATGAGTGGCGGCAAGTGCACCTCGGCTTCGATCGGGCTGACCAACGTGGCCGATACGCCGCTGTGGGCTGAAGAAGCCGCCAACGCACTGGTCGGCACCGCGCTCGACAAGGCGGCGCTCGACAAGGCCGTCGCGTTGGCCGAGGCGATCACCAGTCCGGCGGCGGATGGCCGCGGTCCTGCCGAATACCGCACCAAGATGGCTGGCGTGATGCTGCGCCGCGCCGCCGAGCGGGCGAAGTCCCGCGCGAAAAACTAGAAATTCAGGGAGAGACCCAACATGGCGAAAGCCCATATCGAGCTGACGATCAACGGGCAGCCGGTGGAGGCGCTGGTCGAGCCGCGCACCCTGCTGATCCATTTCATCCGCGAACAACAAAATCTCACTGGTGCGCACATCGGCTGCGACACCAGCCATTGTGGTGCTTGCACCGTCGATCTCGACGGCATGTCGGTAAAAAGCTGCACGACATTCGCCATTCAGGCCAATGGTTCGTCGATTACGACCGTCGAGGGCATGGCGGCCGCAGACGGCACGCTGAGCGCGTTGCAGGAAGGCTTCCGCATGATGCACGGCCTGCAGTGCGGTTACTGCACGCCGGGCATGATCATGCGCTCGCATCGCTTGCTGCAGGAAAATCCCAATCCGACTGAAGAGGAAATCCGGTTTGGTATCGCAGGGAATCTCTGCCGCTGCACCGGCTACCAGAACATCGTGAAGGCAATTCAATACGCGGCAGCCAAGATCAATGGCGTGCCTTTCCAGGAGGCCGCAGAATGAACGTCCAGGCTCCAATCGAACTCACCAGCGCCGAGCGCGCCGAAAAACTCCAGGGCATGGGGTGCAAGCGCAAGCGCGTCGAAGACATCCGCTTCACGCAAGGCAAGGGCAACTATGTCGACGACGTGAAACTGCCGGGCATGCTGTTCGGGGATTTCGTGCGCTCGTCCCACGCCCATGCCCGCATCAAGAGCATCGACACCTCGAAAGCCAAGGCGCTGCCGGGCGTGCTTGCGGTCCTGACCGCCGCCGACCTCAAGCCGCTCAATCTTCACTACATGCCGACGCTGGCCGGCGATGTGCAAGCCGTGCTCGCCGACGAGAAGGTGCTGTTCCAGAATCAGGAAGTCGCGTTCGTGGTGGCGAAGGACCGTTACATCGCCGCCGACGCGATCGAACTCGTCGAGGTCGAATACGAGCCGCTGCCGGTTCTGGTCGATCCGTTTAAGGCACTAGAGCCTGATGCGCCGCTGCTGCGCGAGGATATCAAGGACAAGATGACCGGCGCGCATGGACCGCGCAAGCATCACAACCACATCTTCTTCTGGGATATCGGCGACAAGGACGGTACCGACGAAGCCTTTGCCAAGGCCGACGTCGTCTCCAAGGATATGTTTACCTATCACCGGGTCCATCCGTCGCCGCTGGAGACCTGCCAGTGCGTCGCCTCGATGGACAAGATCAAGGGCGAATTGACGCTGTGGGGCACCTTCCAGGCGCCGCACGTGATTCGCACAGTGGTGTCGCTGATCTCGGGGTTGCCCGAGCACAAGATCCACGTGATCGCGCCGGATATCGGCGGCGGTTTCGGCAACAAGGTTGGCGCCTATTCCGGCTATGTCTGCGCGGTGGTCGCGTCCATCGTGCTGGGCCGTGCGGTGAAGTGGGTCGAGGACCGGATGGAGAATCTCTCCACCACCTCGTTTGCGCGTGATTACCACATGACGACTGAACTCGCCGCCCACCAAGGACGGCAAGATCCTCGCCATGCGCTGCCATGTGCTCGCCGATCACGGCGCATTCGACGCTTGCGCCGATCCGTCGAAATGGCCGGCAGGTTTCATGAACATCTGCACCGGCTCCTATGACATGCCGGTGGCGTATCTCTCGGTAGACGGCGTTTACACCAACAAGGCATCGGGTGGCGTCGCCTATCGTTGCTCATTCCGGGTGACGGAAGCGGTCTATGCCATCGAACGCCGCCATCGAGACGCTGGCGCAGCGGCTCGGCATGGATTCGGCGGACCTGCGCATCAAGAACTTCATCCAGCCGGAGCAGTTTCCGTATCAGCTCCGCTCGGATGGGAATACGACAGCGGCAACTATCCGCTCGCCATGAAAAAGGCGATGGATGCTGTCGGCTATCGTGCGCTGCGCGCCGAGCAGAAGCAAAAGCAGGAAGCCTTCAAGCGTGGCGAAACCCGCGAGTTGATGGGCATCGGCATCTCCTTCTTCACTGAGATCGTCGGCGCCGGTCCATCCAAGAATTGCGACATTCTCCGGCGTCGCCATGTTCGACTCCGCCGAAATCCGCATCCATCCGACCGGCTCGATCATCGCCCGCATGGGCACCAAGAGCCAGGGGCAGGGCCACGAGACGACCTACGCCCAGATCATTGCCACCGAACTCGGCATTCCGCCGACGATATCATGATCGAGGAAGGCAACACTGACACTGCGCCTTACGGTCTTGGTACATATGGCTCGCGTTCAACGCCGACCGCCGGCGCGGCCACGGCCGTGGCCGCGCGCAAGATCAAGGCCAAGGCGCAGATGATCGCGGCTCACCTTCTCGAAGTGCATGAAGGCGATCTTGAATGGGACGTTGATCGCTTCCGGGTGAAGGGTCTGCCTGAAAAATTCAAGACCATGAAGGAAATCGCCTGGGCGTCGTACAACAGTCCGCCGCCCAATCTGGAACCGGGTCTTGAGGCGGTGAATTATTACGATCCGCCGAACATGACCTATCCGTTCGGCGCGTATTTCTGCGTCATGGACATCGATGTCGATACCGGCGTCGCCAAGACCCGGCGCTTCTATGCACTCGACGATTGCGGCACGCGCATCAATCCCATGATTATCGAAGGACAGGTCCACGGTGGTCTCACTGAGGCCTTCGCCGTCGCGATGGGTCAGGAGATCCGTTACGACGAACAGGGCAACGTGATGGGCGCGTCATTCATGGATTTCTTCCTGCCGACTGCGGTGGAGACGCCGAAGTGGGAAACGGACTACACCGTCACGCCGTCGCCGCATCACCCGATCGGCGCCAAGGGCGTGGGCGAAAGCCCCCATGTCGGCGGCGTGCCATGTTTCTCTAACGCAGTGAACGATGCCTTTGCGTTTCTGAATGCAGGCCACATCCAGATGCCGCACGATGCCTGGCGGCTCTGGAAGGTCGGCGAAAGACTGGGCCTGCATGTTTAAGACAGGTCCGGGCGAAGCAAACTCTGCTCCGCCCGGCATGTCCGGAACGTGTGGTGAGATTTCGGGTGCCGGCTGCTCGTCGGCTCTCTGATCGCACCGGACTTGAAGCAGGGACTGCACCGGCAATGGGCCGGGCGAGTTGGAAATGCTTATGCGTCATCATATTCCACGCGATCGAATCGCAGATCGGCTGGCCGCCGCAGGCTATATTCCGGATCGTGATCTTGCGACGGCCGTCTGGCTGATGGAGCACCTGTCGCGCCCGCTATTGCTGGAAGGCGAGGCGGGCGTCGGGAAGACCGAGGTTGCGCTGGCTTTGGCTCGGGCGAATGACGCGCGCCTCATTCGCCTGCAATGCTATGAAGGACTTGATCAGAACGCGGCGCTCTACGAGTGGAACTATCAGCGCCAGTTGCTGGCGATCAAGGCGCGCGAAACCCATGCTGACGCTGCCGATGTCGTCGAAGATCATATCTTCTCGGAAAAATTCCTGCTTGAACGTCCGCTGCTGTCGTCCATCCGTCAGCCGAAATCGCCTGTGCTGCTGATCGATGAGGTCGATCGCGCTGACGAGGAATTCGAGGCGTTCCTGCTGGAATTGCTGTCGGATTTCCAGGTGTCCATCCCCGAGCTTGGAACCATCCGCGCCACCACGATCCCGCATGTCGTGCTGACGTCCAACGGAACGCGCGAACTCTCCGACGCGCTGCGCCGCCGCTGTCTCTATCATTACGTCGATTTTCCCGACGTCGAACGCGAGGCGCGTATCATCACCGCGCGCATGCCCGACATCGACGTGGATCTGGCGTTGCAGATCGCGCGCATGGTCGAGGCCATCCGCAAGGAGGATTTGCGAAAGAGCCCCGGCGTTGCCGAAACACTCGACTGGGCAGCCGCTCTGGCCGGGCTTGGCATCGACGATCTGCGCGCGGAACCGGAAGTCGTGTTCGAAACCATGATGTGCCTGATCAAGACGGCAGAGGACAAGTCGCGCATGACGCGTGAGGTGTCCGACCGGCTGCTGGGCAAGGTGGCCTGATATGGCAGGAAGTGCGGCCATTCGCGAGACGATTGCTGCTCCGGCGGGCGCAGGCGCGCGCCGCAAGCTCGGCGATTTCGTCCGCGTGCTGCGCGACAACGCTTTTATTGTCGGGCTCGCCGAGACAAGTGACGCGCTCACGGTGCTTGCCGGTCCGGATTCGTCATCGCCATCGCGGTTGCGTCCAGCGCTGCGCGCGCTGTTGTGCAGCAACAAGGCGGACTGGGAGAAATTCGACGAGATATTTGATGCGTTCTGGCTGGGGCGCGGCATGAAATCCGCCACGCGCATGTCCGGCGTGCTGCAGAAGACCCCGCCGGGTTTCGACAGCACGAAGAGCGGCGATCGGCCGGGCAATCCGGACGGCGCACCGGATAGCGTGCAAAGGCGTCCCGGTGGTGATGACGAGACCAACGAGAACAGCCCCGGTCTACGCGAAGGAGCCTCGCGGTCTGATTCGCTTGCCAAAGCCGATTTCCGTCATCTCGCCAATCCATCCGATCTTGCGGAGGCTCATGCCGTTGCGGCCAGGTTGGCAAAGGCGATGCGCGTGCGGCTGACCCGGCGCGAGCAGGCACGCCGCGCGGGCCGGCGCATCGACCTGCGGCGCACGATCCACAAGAGCATCGCGCATGGCGGCACGCCGATGGAACTGGTCTGGCGCCAGCGCAAGAACAAGCCGCTGCGCCTCGTCGTGCTCCTCGACGCCTCGGGTTCCATGAGCATGTATTCGGCGGTGTTCCTGCGCTTCATGCACGGCATTCTTGACACGTTCCGCGAAGCGGAAGCCTTCGTATTTCATACGCGGCTGATTCACATCTCACCGGCGCTGCGCGAGCGCGATGCGACGCGGGCGGTGGAGCGCATGTCGATCCTGGCCCAGGGCGTCGGCGGCGGGACACGGATCGGCGAGTCGCTTGGCACATTCAACCGCTGGCACGCGAAGCGTGCGATTCATGCGCGCACCTGCGTCATGATCGTGTCCGACGGTTATGACACCGGACCGGCCGAGCAACTGGGCCGTGAGATGGCGGCGCTGCGCCGACGCTGCCGCCGCATCGCCTGGCTCAATCCGATGATCGGCTGGCGCGATTATGCGCCGGAGGCGGCCGGCATGAAGGCGGCGCTGCCCCATGTCGATCTGTTCGCTCCGGCGCACAATCTCGAAAGTCTGCAGGCGCTCGAACCTTATCTGGCAAGGATATGAGATCATGACGCTCGCACCCGATGTCCTCGACATCGTCAACGACATGAAAGCCCGCGGCGAGCCGTTCGCGCTGGCCACTGTGGTGCGCACGGTATCGCTGACCGCAGCGAAGGCGGGCGCGAAGGCCGTCATCCTCAGAGACGGCACCATGACCGCCGGATGGATCGGTGGGGGTTGCGCACGTGCCAATGTGCTGAAGGCGGCGCGGCAGTCGCTCTCGGACGGCCAGCCGCGCCTCATCAGCGTGCAGCCGAAGGATGTGCTGGAAGAACACGGACTGAAAGCCGGTGAATCACACGACGGCGTCCTCTACGCCAACAACATGTGTCCGAGCCACGGCACCATGGATATTTTTGTCGAACCGATCCTGCCGCGTCCGCAGCTTTATGTCTGCGGCGCATCGCCTGTGGCGGTGGCGATCGCGGCCATCGCCCAGCGCATGGGATTCTTCGTATCAGTGTGCGCCCCAGCCGCGGATCATGCGCTGTTCGGCGATACCGATCGGCTTGTGGATGGTTATGAGATCCCTGCGGACAGCGGCGGCAACCGATATGTCGTTGTGTCGACTCAGGGGCGTGGTGATACGGCAGCGTTGAAATCGGCTTTGGCCGCTCAGTCAACCTATGTCGCCTTCGTCGGATCGCGCAAGAAGGCGGCCGTGCTGAAGGACGAACTGGCTGCCGCGGGCGTGCCGCCCTTGCAACTGGAGACTCTGCGGGCCCCGGCCGGACTCGATCTCGGCGCGATCACGCCGGATGAAATTGCATTGTCGATCGTTGCGGAGATGGTCGAGGTGCGCCGCCGTGGACAACGGCGGGCGGAACAACAGGAAGAAGGACATGTCTGATGGATATGAACGGTTCGCAACGCATCGAAGCTTCACGCGAGTTAGTCTATGCCGCGCTCAACGACGTCGATGTGCTCAAGCAGTGCATCCCCGGATGCGAGTCCATCGAGAAGACATCCGACAATGAAATGAACGCCAAGGTCACGCTGCGCGTCGGTCCCGTGAAGGCTTCGTTCACCGGCAAGGTGACCTTGTCCGACTTCGATCCGCCGAACGGTTACACTATCACCGGTGAAGGCTCCGGAGGCATGGCCGGCTTTGCCAAAGGCAGCGCCGCGGTCAAGCTGGAGGCCGATGGTGACGCAACCATCCTTCATTACACCGTGAAGGCCGAGATCGGCGGCAAGCTCGCGCAACTCGGCGGGCGATTGATCGATGCGACGGCCACGAAGCTTGCAGGGGAGTTCTTCGAGAAGTTCAGCGGCATCGTCGGCGGTCCGGTCGAAACCGCGGATGAGGCTTCCGCGGAAAAGAAGAAAGTCGGCTGGCTGAAGAAGATGGTGGGTGCGACAGGCGCCGTGATGCTGGGCGTGATCATTGCAACGCATTGGTGTTGTATCAACGGTCATGCCCATGCCCAGAACGAGCCGCTGATGATGTTCATCTGTTCATCCACATCGGGAGTATGAGCGAGGGTAGGGGAGGGGCTTGTTTAAGTAGACATTCCACCGAACCCGAAACAAAACCCAGCATCAACGTTCTCGCCTGCTGTCGCCTGAAGGGCGCGACGATTCGCATGAGTCTTCCAGTCAACCCCGGCCCTTGCGTTTGAGATGTGGACTTTAAGCGACGTAAAACAACCCGCAAAGAGGTTGCCGGAATAGGACACTTACCGAGGAGTCGCCAGCGTGATGACTGATTCACAAAGCCATGACTGCAACCGAGCGAATCCAACGGCGAACGGTATCGCTGCGCCGATTGGTCTAGATAAGTCTGAGCGGCAGGCGACGGCCGTGAGAGGCGCGTTTGCTGTCGGCGCAATGACCACTCAGCATCAGTTTATCGCTTTGACGCTGCTCGCCGAAGCACTTTCGCATGCAGTCTCGCGAGGCCGAAAAGCGCGTGCAAGCGGCCAATTGAATTCTCCTTAAGGGTCCATCGGAGTTGTGCCGCGGGAGCGCTTGTGCCCGTGCAGTCCCGCGCCTGAGAGATGTCGGCGCATGATTCGTCATGGATATGCAACGGCTCCTCCTGGCGGTTTTCGCCTCAAGCGAATCTCCGCTTCTGAAACGGCTTCCAAGGGGGCGGAAAAATGCTCGTGATCACGCAGCAGATAAAGGCAGCAAGGTCGCTGCTGGGATGGGAGCAATTCGAACTTGCCCTGCAAAGCCGGATTCGCAAAATCCCGGCGTTCGGGCTGAAAACAGACGTTGCGTAAAGCGGCGAGCCTTACTCGGCAATCATTCACAAAGCATATCTGCGATGAGAGGCTGACTGAAAAAGGGTTGAGTGATTTCAGTGGCTTATGATTCCTTCGGATTTGCGAAGATTCGAGGGAGAGCACGATGGCCTGGACTGAAATCACCCGGCGACAATATCGCCGTGAGGGACTGCATTATGCAAGCGATCTGACGGATGCGGAGTGGGGATTGCTGAAGCCTTTGATACCTTCCCCATCCCGCATTGGGAGGCCGCGTGAGACGGACTTGCGAGCCGTGGTGAATGCGATCCTGTACATGGTCTCGACAGGGTGCCAATGGCGTCAGTTGCCCAAGGACTTCCCACCGTACTCGACCGTTCAGGGCTATTTCTATGGATGGTCGCGCGAGGGCAGGTTCAGCTCGATCAACTACACGCTAGTGATGGCGGCACGCGAGCATGCTGGACGTGAGGCGAGCCCGACGGCGGGCGTCATCGACAGCCAATCGGTGAAAACCACGGAAAGCGGCGGCCCGCGCGGCTACGACGCCGGCAAAAAGATCAAGGGGCGCAAACGCCACATTGTAACCGACACGCAAGGCAATCTGGTTGGTCTCCTCGTGCATCCAGCCGATGTCCAGGACCGTGATGGTGGCCCCCGCGTACTGGCTTCGATCCGCCGGCTCTATCCGTGGCTGCGGCACGTCTTCGCCGATGGTGGTTATGCGGGGGACAAGATGCGGAATGCTCTCGCAAAGATCGGAAAATTGACGCTCGCGATCATCAAGCGATCCGACCATGCTGAGGGCTTCGAGGTTCTACCGCGCAGGTGGGTCGTCGAGCGTACATTCGCGTGGCTTGGTCGATGCCGCAGGCTCGCCAAGGATTTTGAGGCGACCATCGCAAGCGCAACCGCGTGGGTGCTCGTCGCCCACATCCGAACCATCACACGGCGGCTGGCAAGACCTTGATCTCGTTCACGTCGTTTCGAGTCCGACTCTAAGGTCGTCAACGGTGTAACATTCCGCGACGGAATCGAAGTCGCGTCCGAAAAGAAATCCGCCGCTTGATTCACCCCGTCACCGAAAATCCCGCATAGCTCTCAAACATGAGACGAAACCACAGCGAAAACTACGCAGGCAGGGCCTCTACGCCCCATCGATTGGCTCACCTCGCCGCGCGCATCAGGAAAATCGCCCTTCAAGACCCATTTTTCAGCAGCCAGAACGCACAGCGCGAGGGGCGCAAGGCGTTCGTCCGCAAGTGGAGGTTCCGGCACAGGGCCGTCGCCGATAGCCTTGAGGCCGGCGACCGCCTCTTCAGCTTCACCCGTCTGCCGCTGAGCCAGTGGAAAAGCGCCCGGACAACGCGATCGAGCGTCTGCACGAAGAGTTCAAAAGGCGGATCAAGACGCAGAACCGTGCTGCCTTCGGCCGAAATCGCCGCCATGCTGTTCTGGCCCCTGATGGCGTCCGGCCAAATCTCAATGCGGAAGATCGACGGGTGGCGGACGCTTGCTACCAAGCAACTCGCTAAGAAGATTTACCTCGCCGCATGAAACGATAATCTCATTCCGCCGGGGGCCGCTCCGCCAAATTCCAACACGATCCGCGGAGGCACCACAGCCTCCGGTGTGCAGCCGGTCATTTCAGAATACGAAGATTCTGATGAGATGGCCCCATGGCTGCCGCACTGTCTCGTCACCGGCCTTACCAGCTTTTACGCCACGCTCGGCGCAGGTTAGGATGCGACGGTTGAGGCAGATCTTGCGAGCGTGCTCCATGCATCGAGGACCGTTCGCACGATTGCGGTTGCATCCGGCACGAGCTCGAAATCGGTTTGTCCGCGAGCCCATTCGTTGATCAGCCCGTTCAACATCGCGCTGAACGCTATGGCAGCAGATTCGGCGTCCAGGAGCGGCAGAGCTTCATTTCTCTCCGCGGCTTCGAATATCTTGATGAGCGAACCCCGAAACTGATGCTGAAAAGTCTTTCCGCTATCGGGATCATCCTCTGAAGAGGCCCAATCGACCTGCAAAAGCACCTTGAGAATCCGCCTTTGTCGCGGGTCCGCCTGCAAGTAAGAAAATGTACTCGATATCACATCGCCAAGCGCTGTCAGCGGCGCGAGGGTGGTGTCCGCCGCTAACCGCTCCGCTAGATCCTGCATGGGAGGCGCATCTCGTCGCGGATCGCAACAACAATCCCTCTGTTTCGGAAGTGCCAGTGACGGCGCCGCGCGTGACGGCCGCCGCGCCGGCGATCTCGTCGAGCGACACGTTCTCGTAGCCTTTTCCAGAAAAAGCTCCTCCGCCACTTTCAGGATCGTCTGCCGGGTTTCGGCCGCTTGCTCCTTGGTTCGACGCATCTATTCGGTCTCCTTATCATTTTAATTTACAAACATACGGTCTATGTATATAGGTCGCCTAGAATCTCGTAATTCATGCTGGATCATGCCTGATGTCGCCCATCCTTCGTCTAATCGCCATCGCCAGCACATTTCTGGCCGTGCCAGTGTCGCGCAAACAGTCGGGAGACCGCCATGGTGGCGTTGTGACGGTGGAATCAAAAGCGATTACTGAAGCGACAGAGATCAATGGCCGGATCCAGGCCATAGGCCGAGTCGATCTTTCGGCCCGTGTGACCGCCTTCCTCGACGAGAAGCTTTTTGTCGAGGGTGCTGAAGTCAGCAAGGGCGATCTTCTCTTTCGTCTTGAACGCGCGCCCTTTGAAGCGGATGTCGAAGGAAAGCGCGCCGCAGTAGCTCAGGCGCAAGCCCAGTTGGAAAACGCGAATCTCGCGCTCGATCGAGCAGAGCAGTTGCTCAAGAGTTCGTCTGGAAGTCAGAGTTCGGCAGACAATGCGCGGGCGGCTCAAAAAACAGCCGCCGCACAGTTAAGATCGGCGCAAGCGCAGTTGCGTCAGTCCGAGATCAGTCTTGGTTATACTGAAATTCGTTCCCCGATCGATGGTCGCGTCGGACGTACCGCCTTCACCATTGGTAACGTCGTGGGGCCCGCGTCGGGTGCCCTCGCGACCATCGTAAGCCAGGATCCGATCTACGTCAGTTTTCCGATCTCGGTAGCGCGGTTTCTCGAACTGCGTGAGCGATTTGCCACGGACGGCGGTTCCAACGCTGTTCGTATCCGCTTGCGGCTTCCTGACGGACGTCTTTACGGTCAGGTCGGCAAGCTCAACTTCATCGATATCAACGTGGCCCGCGACACCGACACGATCGTCCTGCGCGCCATTGTACCGAACCCCGCCTTGCCCGGTAGGGGGGGACGCGAACTGGTGAACGACGAACTGGTGCGTGTCGTACTGGAGTCGGTAAAGCCCCGGCGTAGTCGCTAATCCCGCGCGCCGCCGTGCTGACCGATCAGCAGGGCGATTTTGTTTATGTCGTCGGCGAAAAAGACATCGCACAACAGCGCCGGATCAAACTGGGTCAATCAACGGCAACGACGGCTGCGATCATCGAAGGGCTACAGGTTGGCGAGCGGGTTATTGCTGAAGGAATTCAGCGCGTGAGACCGAATACACCGGTTGCGCCCGCTCCGGTAGAGGCTTTGTCCCCGCCATCGAAACCAGCCCAGCGGGGATAAGGCATGATCTCCAATCTTTCATCGACAGCGGTCTTGCATTGTGATCGCCATCGGATGACGTGGCAGGCGGCTCGCGATGATGCGCATCCCAGTCGCCCAACTTCCCGATATTGTGCCGCCTCAGGTCCGGGTGACCGGCATCTATCCCGGCGCGTCTGCCGAGGTTGTGGAAGCGACTGTGGGACAGCCGATCGAGTCGAAGGTGATCGGTGTCGATAAGATGCTCTACATGAAGAGCACCAGCGGCAATGATGGCTCTACACCCTAACCGCGCTTTGCCCTCGGACGAACGCCGACATCAATACAGTCAATGTCAATAATAGGGTTCAGACCGCCCTTGCCCAGCTTCCGCCCGAGGTGCGGGCGCTCGGCCTCACGGTTCAAAAGCAATCTTCGTCCATTCTGCAGTTCATCTCCGTCTATAGTCCTGCGCAGAAGCACGACACATTGTTCATGACGAACTACGCTACGATCAACGTGTGGACGAGTTGTCCGACCCAGGCGTCGGCTCGGCGCAATTGTTCAGTCGCATGAACTATTCGATGCGCATCTGGTTCGATGTGGAAAGGTTGTCGAGTCTTGGGTTGGCACCATCGGATGTGATCCGTGCGATCCAATCCCAGAGCGTGCAGGCGCCGGTAGGTCGGATCGGCGCGCGTCCCGTCCCCGACGACCAGCGCTTTCAGCTCAACGTGCAGACGCAAGGGCGGCTGACCACAGCGAAAGAATTTGGCGAGATCCTATTGCGCGCCAATGCCGATGGATCGGTGCTACGCATCAGCGATGTCGCCCGCGTTGAATTGGGGGCGCAAAACGAAGATGCCGAAGCCCGGGTCAATGGCAACCCGGCGATAGGAATCGCTATTTTCCTGTCACCGGGGGCCAACGCGCTGGCGACGTCCACTGCGATCAACAAGAAACTCGAAGTGCTGCAGCGCCGATTCCCGGACGGCTTGAAGATTCGCGTTATGTACGACTCCACGGAGTTCGTGAACGACACGATCAGGGCAGTCGTTCACACGCTCGTCGAAGCGTTCGTCCTTGTCGCGATCGTCGTTTTCATTTTTCTTGGCAATCTTCGGGCAACCATCGTTCCCATCATCGCGGTCCCGGTCAGTCTCGTCGGCACTTTTGCCGTGATGCTGGCGCTGGGATACTCCGCTAACACCGTTTCGCTTCTCGCGCTGGTTCTTGCCATCGGCATCGTCGTCGACGACGCTATTGTCGTAGTCGAGAATGTCGAGCGCGTCATGGAAGAGGAGCCGGAGCTTTCACCCGTCGCGGCGACCAAGAAGGCCATGGCGCAGGTGACCGCGCCCATCATCGCGATCACGCTGGTGCTTCTTTCCGTTTTCGTGCCGATCGGCTTTATCCCCGGCATTTCCGGTGAATTGTTCAGGCAATTCGCTGTTACCATCAGCGTTTCGATGTTGATCTCCGCGATCAATGCGTTGACGCTTTCTCCCGCGCTTTGCGCCGTGTTTGTGCGGCATGGTGGCCCCAAGCGCGGTGTGATGGGCTGGATCGGTCGTCGGATCGACGGTTTGCGTGACGGCTATGCACGCATTGTCAGAAAGTCGTTGAGGCTCTCAGCTTTCTCCATCGTTGTCGTGCTGGTAAGCGGCGCAGGCATTGTCAGCCTCGGTTCGATAACGCCGACTGGACTTTTGCCGGAAGAGGATCAGGGCGCATTTTTCGTCAACATACAATTGCCGGATGGCGCATCGGTCGCGCGCACGAGCGAATCCGTTCGCGACGTCGAAAAGATTCTGGCGGGTATACCGCAGGTCCAGGATGTTGTCGCTGTCATTGGCTATTCGTTGCTGGACAGCTTTGCCGCCAGCAACAACGCTTTCGTCATCGCCAAACTCAAGCCGTTCGAACAGCGCACTGCCGCGGCGGATAAGGCACAAGTCCTGATTGGACAGATGTTCGTCGCAGGCCAGCAGGTTCGAACGGCGACCGTGCTTCCTTTCAATCTGCCGCCGGTCGTGGGGCTTTCGACCAGCGGCGGCTTCGAGTTTATGCTCGAATCGCTGGAAGGCGCAGAGCCAGCGACGCTCGGCAACCTGCAACGAGTGGTCGCTGCGCCAACCAGGATCCGAAACTGAGGCGGGTGTTCACGACCTACGGGGCGAACGCGCCCTCGCTCTTCCTCGATATCGATCGCGAAAAAGCGCAGGCGCTTGGTGTCGGATCGAGACATTTCGCTGCGCTGCAGACCACGCTGGGAGGTTCCTATGTCAATGACTTCAATCTCTTCGGCCGCACCTGGCAGGTCAATCTTCAGGGTGACGTAACGAACCGCAGGGACATTCCGGCACTATGGGACATCTATGTCCGCAGTGCCGGCGGCGCCATGGTACCGCTCCAGTCGATTGCGGAGCTTCGGACAGTCACCGGACCGGCTGTCATCACACGTTACAACAACTATCGGTCCGTGACCGTGAACGGCTCGCCGGCCCCCGGTGTCTCCTCCGGTGAAGCCATGAAAGCGATGGCGATGGTCTCGGCAAAGGCATTGCCGCCAGCCTATGCCTTCGAATGGACGGGGACCGCCTATCAGGAACAGCAGGCCGAGGGACAGACGACAATTATTCTTGGGCTTGCGTTGCTCTTCGCTTATCTCTTCCTTGTCGCGCTCTACGAAAGCTGGACCATTCCGGTACCCGTACTCTTGTCGGTGGCGATAGGTGTTCTCGGCGCTTTCCTAGGATTCCTGTTTGCGAGACTGACCCTCGATCTTTATGCGCAGATCGGCTTGGTCGTGCTGATCGCCTTGGCCGCCAAAAACGGCATCCTGATCGTCGAGTTCGCCAAGGAACAGCGCGAGCTCGGTCTCAGCATCAAGGAAGCTGCCGAGCTCGGAGCAAAACTTCGCTTCCGCGCGGTGATGATGACGTCGATCGCATTCATCCTCGGCTTGGTCCCGCTCGTCTGGGCGGATGGAGCCTCGATGATCGCTCGCCGTAACGTCAGTACGCCCGTCTTCGTCGGTATGACGGTTGCCAGCACGCTCGGGATTTTCCTGATCCCCATGCTGTACGTCACATTCCAGACTCTGCGCGAAAAGCTCAAAGCGAAGTTCAGAAAGTCCAAGACTGCGCATAGCGCCGATGTCGTCGTCGGTTCGTGAAGCGAGGATGTTCATCATGGCCCCGAATGGTCTGATCAAGCTCAGGCGATTTGTTCGGTCTTGGACGATATCGCACGAACGCGACGTATCAGATACATTTGAGCACTATCGTCGGATGTTTCGAGCCAGATTCCGTCGCGAGATGGATTGGCTGAGGCTGATGGTTCTCGGCGGCATCCTTACTACATTCAGCGCTCTTGCCCTTGCCGACGCCCTCGCGGTTCAACCGGGCCAAGAGCATTTTAGCGGCGGTTCAGCCATATTCAGTGGCATAATCATGATTTTAGTTGTTCTAAAGATCGCAAGAGGCGACATCTACATCGACTGGCTGATGAATGGGATACCTTGCATCCTTGCAGGAGTGGCGCTTTCGTCGGACGAGAACCTCACAAGTATTTCGACGTTGATTTTTTTAAGCACTTTCTTGGTGGCATCCGGAATAGCTCGAATCTGGATAGGCCTGACAGCTTCGCCGGAGGACGGCGCAACATGGATTCTGTCTTCCGGGTGCGTCGCCATACTCAGCGCGTTCTGGATCTTCTGTGCATGGTTTCTTGCCATGCCGACGACGGCCGCACTCATTCTAGCTTTCGATACGCTGTTTCAGGGCATCTCAATGACCGGATACGGCCTCTCCCTGAAGGAAGAGCGATGAGCATCACCGCATCGGTCTGTCTTGAAATAGTATTCTTAGCCGTGTCCGCGAATTAGAGGTGCACTAGCCAATGGCTCTCAAGAACATCGTTGTCTTCCTGGATCCGTCGCGGACTGGCGCAACTCGCGCTCGCTACGCCGTGGAGCTGGCTCTTCGTCACGGTTCGCATCTCATCGGTATCTTCGCTGTCCCGTCGGGCTGGCAGATAGATCCTGCAGATTCTTATGTCAGGGGGAGGGAAGCTATACGGCGGCTTATCGAACGTCACAAAGCGAAAGAGATCGCCATGTCCGAGGCCGCAAGCAAAAACTTTAGTATAGCCACGAAGCGGGCGGATATCAGCTTTGAGTTCCGTATCGTCCGTGAAATTGATGCCGATGATGCCAAACTACACTCTCTGCATGCTGATCTGGTGATCACGGGTCATCCGCCGCCGGGTGGGTTGCCTAGTGGCTGGTCGGCTGAGACGCTGTTGCTTGCTACCGGTGTTCCAATTCTCATCCTGCCTGATGGATGGAAGGCCGGGACCATCGCAGAGCGCGTGCTTCTGGCTTGGAACGCCAGCCGTCAAGCCCGGCGCGCGATTTCGGATTCGTTGCCGCTGCTGACGGCAGCCCAATTAGTCTCCGTCGTTGTGGTCGATTCAGCGAAAAATCCGTTGCACGGTGAAGAGCCTGGTGCAGATGTTGCGGTCTATCTTAGCAGACATGGAGCCAATGTTACGGTCGAGCAGATTGATTCTAACGGATCGTCCATTGCTGATGTTATCTCGAATTATGCCGATCGCAATAATATGGACCTCATTGTGCTTGGCGCATACAGCCACGCGCGATCGCGCGAGATTGTCTTCGGGGGCGTGACGCGATCTCTGCTCAAGTCGGTGACCATCCCAATATTAATCTCTCACTGAATATGCTGATTGCGTTGCCCGCCAATCCTATCCTCAGTATTAAAAACAACGGTGTTAGATGCCGTAATGGGCCGGCCTTCGCGAGCCTAGCCAGCATGGGTGGCTGTCCCTCAGAATGATGGTGTTGGAACGGAGTCCGAGCGATCGGCTCCAAGCATCAAGAGAGGAACAGCCATGGAGCATTATGTGGGAATCGATGTCTCACTGAAAGAGAGCAGCGTGTGCGTTGTGGATACGAGCGGAACGATCGTCCGCGAGGTCAAGATCGCCAGCGAGCCAGAGGCGCTTGTCCGCTATTTTGACGAGCTGGGATTGGCTGTCAGCCGCATTGGGCTCGAAGCCGGGCCGTTATCGCAATGGCTGCATGCGGGGCTTGTCGCCGTCGGACGCGATGCCGTGTTGCTGGAGACGCGGCACGTGAAGGCGGCGCTGTCGGCCATGACGGTGAAGACCGACCGGAAAGATGCGCGCGGGATCGCCCAGTTGCTGCGGATGGGGTGGTACCGCCCGGTTCACGCGAAATCGGTGCCTTGCAAGGATACCCGGGCTATTCTTATTGGACGCAAGCTTTTGCAGGGCAAGCTTCTCGACGTCGAACTCAGCATCCGCGGCATTCTGCGTGGCTACGGGCTGAAGGTCGGCGAAGTGAGCCGTGGAAGGTTTGAGGCCCGTATCCGGGAATTGATAGTGATCTGCCCCTTTGAAGTGGTCCTCCCTGAAGTATGGTTTTGCGGTGGAGGATAGGATCGATGGCAAGGAAGAGGCATACAGCTGAAGAGATCGTTGCGAAGCTTCGACAGGTTGATGTGCTGATGGCACAGGGTCGGCAGGTGGCAGACGCAGTCCGAGCGATAGGCGTGACGGAAGTCACCTATTATCGATGGCGCAATGAGTATGGCGGCCTGAAGGGCGATCAGGTGAAGCGGCTGAAGGAACTGGAGACCGAGAACAATCGTCTCCGGCGAGCGGTGTCGGATCTGACGCTGGACAAGCTGATCCTGGCTGAGGCCGCAAAGGGAAACTTCTAAGCCCCTCCCGACGCCGAGCGTGCGTCGATCATGTAACAGCTGAGCTTGACATCTCCGAGAGACGGGCGTGCCAGGTTCTGGGTCAACATCGATCGACGCAGCGCAAGATCCCAACGACACCCGATGATGAGGCGACTTTGACTGCCGACATCATCGAGCTTGCTCGTCAATATGGTCGCTACGGATATCGCCGGATTACGGCGTTGCTTCGCAGGGCCGGCTGGACGGTGAACAAGAAGCGTGTCGAGCGGATCTGGCGACGTGAGGGGCTGAAGGTCCCTGCCAAACAGCCTAAACGTGGGCGTCTGTGGCTAAATGACGGATCGTGCATCCGTCTGCGGCCGGAGCGGCCCAACCATGTCTGGTCTTATGACTTCGTCGCCGACCGCACCCACGATGGCAAGGCGTTCCGGATGCTGTGCGTCATCGACGAGTTCAGCCGTGAGAGCCTGGCCATCCGTGTCGCACGCAGGCTGAGAGCGACTGACGTGATTGAGGCCCTTTGCGAGCTGTTCGTCTCGCGGGGCATTCCAACACACATCAGATCGGACAACGGACCTGAGTTTGTCGCCGAAGCACTTCGGGACTGGATCGCGGCTGTCGGAGCAAAGACTGCATATATCGAACCGGGCAGCCCCTGGGAGAACGGCTATTGCGAGAGCTTCAACGGTAAGCTGCGAGACGAACTGCTGAACGGCGAGATCTTCTACACATTGAAGGAAGCGCAGATCGTCATTGAAAACTGGCGACACCACTACAACACGGTGCGTCCGCACTCATCGCTGGGATATCGACCACCGGCACCCGAGGCTCTCGTTTGGCCAGCACCAAAGGAGGTAGTCAAAATGCAATCTCTAAACTAACATTCCAATCGGACCACTCAGTGGGGGCCGGTCACCCTTGGACGCGCTCGAAGGAGCCACGTGGAGCGAATCATGAGAATGGTGGCCAACAAACCTGACTCGATTGAACTCAATATCCGACAGGCCGCGGACTTGATGCGAAGTCTGAGCAATCCCAATCGGTTAATGATTGCCTGCGCGCTGGTCGAGGGCGAACAATCTGTCTCGGAGCTCGAAGACAAGCTAGGCATCAAACAGCCGATTCTGCCGCAACAACTTGCTGACCTCAGAGAAGCGGGAGTCGTTCAGGCGCGGCGGGTCCTCCAAGTCCGTATTTATAGCGTCGCAGATGCCAAAGCTGGGCATTTGATTGCGGCTTTGCATCAGATTTTTTGCGAGGACTCGCATTTGTCAGTGCCCTTCAAGATTCCCGTCCGGACGAAAGCTTCGGTACAGGCCGCCGTTTTCGCGCAGGTCGCACGGCGTTCCGGAAAATGACTAGGAATTAAGATGCAGCAGACTTATTTGCAGTCGTTGATCGGGGGAGAGCTGATCGGCTTATCCGCCGCGATCCTCTTGGTTCTTAACGGTCGCATCGCCGGCGTCAGCGGCATGGTCTCCGGTGCTATCCAGCATGTCAGTGCTGAAAGCATATCTCGCATCCTGTTTCTGGCGGGCCTGCTGTTTGGACCGCTGGTCTACCGGCAGTGGTTCGGCGTCTGGCCACAGATCGAAGTGACAACAACATTGGGTTTAATGGTCGTCGGCGGCTTGCTTGTCGGCTTTGGAACCCGCCTCGGATCGGGCTGCACCAGCGGACACGGCGTATGCGGCCTTGCACGCCTTTCGCCGCGGTCTTTCACGGCAGTCGTCGTGTTTCTGTGCACCGGGATCGCGACGGTATTCGTCATGAGAAAGTTCGGAATCACATGAACCTTCTTGCGCGAAATTTGGTTTCTTTGGCGTCCGGTGTGATCTTCGGGTTCGGCTTGGCATTATCCGGTATGCTCGACCCCGCGCGCGTTCGCGGATTTCTCGATATCTTTGGCGCATGGGATCCCAGCCTTGCTTTTGTGCTTGGCGGTGCGGTCGCCGTTTCATCCATCGGCTATATCATTTCACGAACTATGACGGCGCCTGCATTGGATGTCGCGTTTCATTTGCCGACCACGACTTCAATCGATTCACCTCTCCTCATTGGTGCCGGATTGTTTGGGATTGGCTGGGGAATTTCCGGTCTATGTCCCGGCCCTGCGATCGCATCGCTGAGCTTGGGCATCCCGGCGACCATTGTCTTCACGATTGCAATGATCGCCGGTGTGGCCGCGCATGACCACCTGTTCAAGGCGCGTCAGAACCGGCAAGCAGCACAGTGACGATGTGGTCAGGCGGTCTTGCGATTGGCTCCGGTAGCCTCGTTGGATTTTCATTGGGCCTCCGGCGGCGGTGGCTCTATCCTTGCTACGCCCCTGCTGCTTTATGTGGTCGGCTTGTCTCCGCCTCATCTGGCCATTGGCACCGGTGCCCTTGCTGTGGCGGCGAACGCGTTTCTGAATTTCACCAACTATGCGCGTAAAGGCACCGTTCGCTGGCGCAATGCGCTGATATTCGCCGTCGTCGGCAGCATCGGCGCATTCGCGGGGTCGAGTGTAGGCAAGGCTATCAACGGTGACCGGCTGCTGTTTCTCTTCGGTCTGTTGATGCTCGTGGTCGGTGGCCTCATGTTACGGACGAAGCGATCCAATACGGTGTCAAATGCCAACGACAATGGCCGGCCGTGGTTGGCAGGCGCCACCGCCCTCGTCGTCGGCCTCGCCGCCGGGTTTTTCGGAATCGGCGGGGGATTTCTGATCGTGCCCGGGCTAATCTTCGCTACCGGTATGCCGATGATCAACGCGATAGGGACGTCGTTGCTGGCGGTTGGTGCTTTCGGGCTGACAACAGCGATCAACTATGCTTGGTCCGGCCTCATTGATTGGACAGTCGCGGCTGAGTTCACATGTGGCGGGTTTGTCGGAGGGTTGATCGGAATGCGACTTGCCGGCCATCTCTCGCAATTCAAGAGCGCCCTGAATATCGTATTTGCGTCTCTGATTTTTGTTGTGGCGGTCTACGTACTCTACAAAAGCGGGCAGTCGCTATTTTCATAGCGAAGTCCGTTCCGAATGGCGACGACATCTTGCTTTCTATAAAGTTGACAATGAAAGAGTGACGCGAAGGCCGTTTTCATCACTCCGATTTTTCAGCGCGAGCTTCGCCCCAAGTTTGTCAGCCGCGAGTTGAACGATCGAAAGCCCCAAGCCGCTGCCATAAGGACTTTTGTGACGACCGCGAAAAAATCGCGATGTCACAAGTGGCAGTTCGGAATCTGGGATACCGGGGCCATCATCATCGACGGAAATCGTGATGGAGGATCCGACGCGGACAGCGTCCCACTTCACGGTGCCGTTGTGCTTGATATGCTGAATTGCATTTTCATGAAGGTTTCGCAACGCCAACGACAGAAGATCTCGATTTGTCGCGAAACCGAGATCGTAGAGCGCGAGACTTAAGACGACGTTGGCTGACCCTGAGGGCGGGTCGGTCGATATAATTTCGTCAAGAATTTGACCGAGGTTGACGTCGTCGGTCCGTCGGACGCCATCCTGTGCGTCGATTCGCGCAATTGCCAGCAATTGGCGCACCAGCCTGGAAGTTCGATCAACTGAAATCACAATGAGGCGCAACGCTCTTGTTCGCACCTCAGCATCTTGCGATGCAATGGCGACTTGCGCTTGCGTCTTCAGTCCGGCAAGCGGCGTGCGCAATTCATGAGCGGCGAATGCCGTAATCTCGCGTTCGTGGCGTCGAGCGGTTTCCAGCTTTGAAAACAAAAAGTTCAGGGAGTTTACGAGCGGAGCCAGCTCCGGAGGCGTTCGGGTTACATCAAGGGGGGTCATGTCATCGACGCTTCGATTTTTCAAATCCGCAGCCATGAGTTGAAGCGGTCGCAATCCCCGTCCCAAAACCATCCAGATCAGAAGCCCGAGCAACGGAACGATCAACATCGCAGGCCAGAGCAAGCCTTTGATGAGGTCGGTGACAAGCCGTTCACGTAGCCCGAGGCGATCTCCGACGAGCACGCGAATGCCTTTGGCCGAATCGGAAATGGCATAGACGCGCCACGTTTCGCGACCGACTTGCTGGTCGGAGAAGCCATCAGCCTCATTACCCAAACTTTCGTTCGGTGCGCCGCTTGACCGTGCAACTAGCCGACCATCCAGCGACCAGATCTGGCACGATAATTGACGTTCATAGCTTGCGGTCTCAGGTAACGTTTGCACGTCGGATCGCGAGGTACGCGACGGAACCGCGTCACCGTTGATGGCCAGCGAGCTAACCATGCGGGCCGCTTCCTGGAGCCGAGTGTCAAGCACATGTTCAACCTCGCTGCGGGTCTGGAAAAATATCCATGCGCTTGCGAATAGCCAGATTATACCCGTTGCGACCGCGAGCACGATGAAAAGGCGACCTTTCATGGAACGGGTAATCATGATTTGGCGTCTCGCATTCGATACCCTATGCCACGCACCGTCTCGATGATGTCGCGCCCGAGTTTGCTGCGAAGGTTGTGAATATGTACCTCGACGGCATTGCTTCCGATCTCGTCCTGCCAGCCGTATAGACGATCCTCAAGGTCGCTCTTGGAGCGGATCGCTCCGGGTCGCTCCATCAACGCGGAGAGAAGCGCAAATTCGCGACGTGACAGGCTTACGGTGCTTCCGGCCGCGGTCGCGGCAAGTGTCGCCGGATCAAGCGTGATCCCGTTGTATGCGAGATGCGGCGCGGCACGGCCTGCTTTTCTCCGCACGATGGCGCGTACTCTGGCGGCGAGTTCGTCCAGATCGAACGGTTTCCCCAAATAATCGTCTGCGCCTGCGTCCAGCCCTCTGATCCGGTCAACGACTTCGTCAAGGGCGGTCAGGAGAAGAACGGGCGTTGCGTTTCCTGCCGCGCGAATGCCAGACAGAAAATCAAGTCCGGAACCGTCCGGCAGCATCAGGTCCAATACCACGGCATCAAATGATGCCGTCGCCAAGGCCTCCAAGCCGTCAGCACAAGAGGTCACCGCATCAACGGTGGCGCCCGCCAGGCTCAGGCCAGCTTTCAAGCCGTCCAGTAGGACGGGATCATCCTCGACAACCAGAATTCGCATCACGTCCTCGCTTCACCAAATCGGTACGTCACAGGCGAGCCTTAAGGCTGCCTTAAGGTAGGGCGGCGAAGCCAGACTCCACCTTTTTATGTGGAATGTCATGCCAAACGCCTGCCTGAAAACGTTCTTCGGCTTTCTTCTGTTTACGGTCATGGCTGCCTCCGCGCAGGCGCAAAGCCCGCCGGCTGTTAACAAGGCTTTCCAGCTAAACGTTGCGCGCGGAGTGCAAGATACCTTGGTTCTTAATTGGGTGATCGCGCCAGGCAATTACCTCTATCGTGACAGAATCACTGTCACGAGCCAGCAAGGTGTTCCGATTAAGGTGAGTACTCCTGCCGGCGACATGAAAGACGACCCGTCTTTTGGTAGGACGGAAATATATCACCGGCAGGCGCGCGCTACCGTATCTGCGGAATCGGCAAGCGGTCTGAACACGCTTGTGGTCTCCTTTCAGGGGTGTGCAGAGCAAGGAATTTGCTATCCGCCGGTCACCAAGACTGTCGATTTGAAAACGCTGTCGGTTGCCGAACCGGCCGCTCGGACGTCGGCGCCAGCACAGTTGAACAGCAATTGGATTTCCGATCCGGCTTTGGAACGTCCAAGCGTATCTCATGCGAATGCCATCGATGCGGAGCCGGAACAGCCAGAGCTCGGCGGAAGTTTTATCTCCATGCTCGCCGCCTTTGTGGGGTTTGGTTTGCTGTTGGCCTTCACGCCGTGTGTGTTTCCGATGATACCGATCCTGTCGGGGATGCTGGCGCAGTCTGGCGAGAAGCTGACGGCCCGACGCGGCTTTATGCTGTCAGCCGCCTATGTCATGGCGATGGCGCTTGCCTACGCATCTCTGGGAGTGGTGGTCGCTTGGTCCGGACAGAACCTGCAGGCTGCGCTTCAAACGCCGCTCGCGCTTGGTGTAATGAGCGCAATTTTCGTCGTGCTCGCGCTGTCGATGTTCGGCCTCTTTGACCTGCAGCTTCCGCAGGCCTGGCAGAGCCGCATCGTCGGCGCCGGTAGCCGCCGCGCCGGATCACTTGGCGGGGCTGCGATCATGGGCTTCGGCTCTGCATTGATTGTCGGCCCGTGCGTAACGCCGCCCCTGGCCGCGGCCCTCGTCTATGTCGCTCAGACCGGAAACGCGTGGCGTGGAGCGTCAGCACTGTTCGCCCTGGGCATCGGGATGGGTTTGCCGTTGATGGCATTCGGGACGTTTGGCGCAAGCATTTTGCCCAGATCTGGCCCGTGGCTGGCACGTGTGAAGCACGTGTTTGGCTTCGTTTTCCTCGGAGTGGCGATCTGGGTGATCTCGCGCGTTCTTTCCAACGTGGCTCATGCTAGCCCTGTGGGGCGTGGGCCTCGCCGGAACTGGCATCTACCTGGCGGCGCCACAGCTACGGGCCCGAACCCGAGGACAAGCATGGCGCAAATGGACTGCCTTTGCGGGCGCGGCTTCAGTCGGCGTTGGTGCGTTTCTGATGGTTTCCCCCGGTCTAGGCTCGTTCGGTTTGCTGGGACAGCTCACCAGAATTCCCGCCTTCGCAACAATCACCGCCGCGCACGCGGCTAAATTCGAGACCGTCGCGACGTCGCAGGCGCTCGATGCGGCGATTGCAAGCGCGGGTCAGAGTGGCAAGCCCGTTGTGCTCGATTTCTCAGCCGAGTGGTGCGTCGAGTGCAAGGTCATGGATCGCACCGTCTTCTCAGACGCAGCCGTATTGGCGCGTTTGAACGACTTCACGCTGATCCGTGCGGACGCCACCAACTACAACGAAGATACACGATCATTGATGAAAAGGTTCGGCGTTGTCGGACCACCCACGGTTGTTTTCCTTGGCGCGCGAGACAGCAAGGAAATTGCCGGGGCGAGAATCGTCGGCCCCGTCGATTCAGCCACGTTCCTGAAGCGGCTCAATCAGCTTCAACCGTCCTGAAACAGTCCATTTTATCCGAGGAGAGACATCATGTCCGCCACACGCCCGAACAATTTTGCAGCTCGTTTGATCCTCTCATTGGCTCTCTTGATGCCGATGGCCGTTTCTCACGCATTCGCGCAGGATGCCGACACGTCCGCCGAGGCCATCCAAAACGATCCGGCCACTCCCACCGCGGGAAATCCGAAAGGCGATCTGACGATCGTGACCTTCTTCGATTACAACTGCCCGTTCTGCAAGAAAGCCGAGCCGGCGTTGGAGCAGGTTGTGGAGGAAGATGGCCATATTCGCCTTGTTTATAAGGACTGGCCGATCCTTACCAAAGCATCCGTTTATGGCGCGCAGCTCGCGCTGGCCGCCAAATATCAAGGCAAATACGCCGCCGTCCACGCCGCGCTGATGTCGATTCCCGGTCCGAAGATTCCCGAAGATCAGATGCTTGCGGCGATTCGCAAATCCGGCGTCGACATGGACAAGCTTGACGCTGATCTCAAAGCGCATGGCGATGAGATCACCGCGTTGCTTCGGCGTAACCTCGCCCAGGCCGATTCGTTGGGATTGCAGGGAACGCCAGCTTATCTTGTCGGTCACTACAGGGTGACGTCTGCCCTGACCTATGACGGTTTCAAGCGTGCGGTGGCGGACGCTCGTGCCCAGGCAAAAAAATAAATGTCACGACTTGTGACGAACTCGCTCGCCCGCATCCGATGGGCCGGCAACGCCGCAATGGTTTTTGCCGGAATAGCATTATTGGCTGGATGTACCACAACGTCGTCTACGCCGGCGCCGGTGGCGTTTTCACCGCGGGCAAATCCGGCTGCTGCCCAGGCTTACGCCGCAACCACCAATGAACCGTACAAAGTGGATGCCATCGACGTCGCTGACATCGATCCCAAATACCTTCGGCAGGTGGTCGATTTTCCGACCCGTGAGCAGGTCGGAACAATCGTCGTCGATCCGCACGAGCGCTTTGTTTACCTGGTGCGAGAACATGGAAAAGCGTTGCGCTACGGTGTCGGCGTCGGGAAAGCGGGTCTCGAATTCACGGGGACTGCGACGATCGAATACAAGAAGAAGTGGCCGCACTGGACACCGACCAGCGACATGATCAAACGCGAACCTGCCCGCTACAAACCCTGGCAGAAAGGCATGGATGGGGGTGCCCGAAATCCGTTAGGCGCGCGCGCATTGTATCTTTTCAAGAATGGCAAGGATACGCTGTTTCGCATTCACGGCACGACCGAGCCTTGGAGCATCGGAAAAGCAGTTTCTTCCGGCTGCATTCGAATGGTCAATCAGGATATTATTGATCTTTACAGCCGGGTGCCTGACGGTTCGAAGGTCGTGGTTCGGTGATGCGCCTCGGCCTTGGCGCCGGTTCGTTAGCAGGCATGGAAGCCCAGATGATCGTGGATGAAAGTCAAAGTCCAAATTCTGTGCCGTGGCCGCCTCTCATTTTGGCGATAGCCATGGTTGCGAGTCTCGGACTTGGTCTATTGTCCCTTTACCTGTCCGGAGCGATCTCTGGATACGGATTACAGGGTTCGTCGTTGCGTCCGTTGGCATCGCACTCGATCTATGCGCCATTTTGACAATGAGACGGCGTCAAACCAACATTCTTCCTCATCGCGCCGCAGGCCGGCTTGTGACCACGGGGCCGTTCAGTTTCACCCGCAATCCTATTTACGTCGGTAACGCGACTTTGATGGCGGGTGTCGGGGTCGCTTTCGGGAATCTCTGGTTTGTTCTTTTGGGCGTTGTTTCTGCGCTCGCCGTGGATCGACTGGCCATTCGCCGTGAAGAGCGTCATCTCGCGGCGCGTTTTGGTCAGGAGTGGATCGACTATGCATCTCGGGTCCCGAGATGGCTCATCTGAACGCCGTGTGGGGCTACTGGAGAATTAGAATGACCATGATTGGACGACGAACCGCGATGCAAGCGTTGGGGCTGGGAACTATTGCCGGTGCCATGAGCCTCTCTGCAATAGATCAAGCGTCGGCGAAGGAGGCTGACGGGTCCGTTCTCGTTCCATCGGACGGGCATCATCTAAAAAAGTTATCGGATCAACTCGACAAGCTGACGAGGCGAAGGGATTTCAAGACCGTTCCCATGATTCTGACGGAGACCGATCAGTGGGATGCCGAGGCCCTTAACGCCGTTATTTCGTACAAGGCGCCGTACAAGCAGGTCTGGGACAACACGGAGATTGGCAGCCCCTGGCTCAACCTGATGCGCAATTCGATCAATGCGCAGGTGTGGTCCTTCAAGCATCCCGACTTCCTGGCGGTGTCGGCGACCCATGGAACGGCGCATTTAGCATTGTTTGACGACGCGACCTGGGAAAAATATCAACTGACGAAGCTTGCGGGACAGAAGTTCAAATCAAACACCCTGATCAAGGAATCGTCTGCTGCCAAAGCGGATGCGAAGAATTTTGAGGACGCCAACGGCGTATTCTCACCGGCTGACAATTCAATTCCGATATTGATGAGACGGGGCGTCGTGTTTCTGTCCTGCCACAATGCAATATGGGAGGAGGCAGCCGCACTCCTCAAGGCCGAGAGTAACCCCGACAAGCTGAATCACGAGCAACTCGCGGCGGAGCTAACGAATCATCTTCTACCCGGGGTGGTGCTCACGCCGGGCGCCGTTGGGACGCTACCCGAGTTGCAACGAGCCGGCTTCCACTACGCCAAATAAGGAGCGACCATGATTTTAAAAGCAATCGTTGCAAGCTTGGTTGCACTGGGCGCAGCAACACCAGTCATTTCGTTGGCCAGCGAGGGTTGGAGAGGGCAGGCCGAAACTCCGCACTACAAGGGAGATGTTTTCCCTCCGTGGCAAAAGGGCGAGAATAACGATGCCGTTAACCGGGGTTTCGAGTTCACCATTCCGGAGGTTAACAGTCTGGCGGATTTTCACGGCGACATAACGGATCCCAAGCTGGTTCTGTATGTTGGCGGCAATTACTTTTTCGCGATGGCGCCACTTGTGAAGGCGTTTGAGGAGAAGCATCAGGAATACAAAGGCAAGATCTACTGGGAGACGATTCCACCGGGCTTACTCGTCAAGCAAATGAAGGCCGGCGGAACGATCACTTCGGGTAATATGACGTGGACCGCCAAGCCGGATGCCTATTTTGCCGGCCTTGTGAAGGTCAAGCAGTTAATCGATGACGGATTATTGGTCCCGCCTGCGGTGCCTTACGTGACCAACACGTTGACGATCATGGTGCCGAAAGACAACCCCGCTCAGGTGAAGAGTCTGGCTGATCTCGGGCAGCCCAAGGTCCGGCTGGCAATGCCCAATCCGGAGTTCGAGGGGATTGCCCGCCAGATCAAAGCGTCGTTGCAAAAGGCGGGTGGAGAAAAGCTGGTCAAATCCGTGTACGAGGACAAGGTGAAGGACGGCAGTACCGTGCTGACCCATATCCATCACCGGCAGACGCCGCTATTTCTGATCCAAGGCGTAGCTGACGCGGGCGTGACCTGGCAATCCGAGGCCGTTTTTCAGGAGCAAGTCGGCCACCCGATCTCACACGTCGAAATTCCGGCGGAGCAGAACACAACGGCCATTTATGCTGGGGCGGAAGTTCACGGCGCGGCGCATCCTGACGCTGCCAAAGCATGGCTAGAGTTTATCAAATCGCCTGCAGCTCTCACCATTTTCGAGCGGTACGGATTCAAACGCTATGAAGCAGCGGGCAAATGAGATCAACCAGGAGCGCGACTGTGAAGCAGCATAAAATATAGGAAGATCATCATCGCCGCCGCGGCGATCGTGCCCCACAGAAACACATAGCGAACATTGTGACCGACGACAGCCCCTCTCGCCTCAACATCCGTTCGCTCAATGGGAGTCGTTTCGCGATCTGCCATACCATCTCCGACCTCCCGCTATTCTCACCCTCTCATATCGGAACTAGTTCCGACTGATCTCGTTTGAAATAACGTCTGACAAGAGCTCCCAGCCCAATCGTTTAACGTTTTTCAAAATGAAAGCTTTCCATGGACGCCCGGAATCTGACGATCATCCAGGTCAACGACACCCATGGCTACCTGGAGGCTCACCCCGAACTGATGTGGCATGGCGATACCGCCGCATATCCCATCATGGGAGGTTACGCGCGTATCGCGTCTATCTTAAAGGGCGCTCGGGCAGAGGGCCATGGATCGGTTCTTGCCTTGGACAACGGCGATACGTTCCACGGGACGTATCCTGTAGTGAGCAGCAAAGGTGCTGCACTCGTCCCGCTGGTCAATGCGTTGGGGTTCGATGCCATGACTGCGCATTGGGAGTTTGCATGGGGACCGCGCCATTGGCGCGCATTGTCTGCCCAGCTGAATCACCCGATGCTTGCGATCAATTGCTACGATGTAGAAACCGGCGAATTGTACTTTCCGGCATCGATTGTAATCGAACGAGGTGGCCTTCGCGTCGGCATAATCGGCATCGCCGCGACCATCATTGACAAGAGTATGCCGCCCTACTTCAGCGAGGGAGTGCGCTTTACGTCAGGGTGCGAAGAATTGCCCGCCGAAATCAGTCGCTTGCGCAACGACGAGGGCGCAGAACTGATTGTTGTCCTTTCCCACCTTGGCCTCCCGCAGGATATCCGCGTTGCTCATGTGGTGAAAGACATTGACGTGATCGTGAGCGGTCATACCCACAACCGTCTCGAACAGCCGGCCCGCATCGGAAATACGCTTATCATCCAGTCTGGGTGCCATGGATCATTCGTTGGTCGACTTGATCTGACTGTCGCGGATGGAAAAATTGCTGGTTGGCGACATCGCCTGATCCCTGTCGATCAGTCGATCGCAGACGATGCTGAGATGAGCGCGCGTATCGAAGGTGTGATGAAGCCGCATCGAGAGATGTTGAATGAGGTCGTCGGGCAGACGGCCGTTGGCTTGCATCGGGACACTAATCTATATGCGCCGATGGACGATCTTCTACTCGCCGCGATAGCAACCGCTGGCGATACGGATATCGCCTTTTCGAACGGGTGGCGATACGGCGCACCGATACCGCCTGGCCTCATTACGATGAATGATTTGTGGAACATCATCCCCACCAATCCACCGGTGTCGACGGTCGATCTGACGGGTACCGAGATTCAGGAAATGATGGAGAAAAACCTTGAGCGAACGTTTTCAGCGGATCCCTTCGGACAGATGGGAGGATACCTCAAGCGATTTCGGGGGCTGACCATTTACGGCAAGCTGGAAAATCCGCCAGGTCAGCGGATCGAGCATATCTTCAGGCGAGGCGCGCCTGTCCTCGCTGGCGAGACCTATAGAGCGGCGTTCGTAACGGCGCAGGGCGTACCAAAGCAGTTCGGGCGCAATCGCAGGGACCTTCCCGTTCGGGCAATCCAGGCTCTCGTCGCTTACCTAAAAGAAAGCAAGGCCGGCACAAAAGAGGGAATCGGGCGTTTTATAGCTGCGTAAGGATGCCGTCTGCAAAGTTGATTCCAGATTATTTCAGTGCATGATCGCCTGCATGAGCAGGGCAAAACAACAACGGCCCGATACTACGGAGGAAGTAGCTTGCTTGGCACACCCTGGGTTGAGATGCATTTCCCGCATGCGTTGGACGGGCGCCAGGTTGCCGAAAAAGCGATCGTGCTGCCGGTGGTGATTGTCTGCATCACACTGCTCTTCCTGGCGCTACTGTACTCTGGTCCGGCGCGGGCATTCGACGGCAAGAATATCGCCGCGAATGGCAATGGCCGCGATGCGCCTGCGTGCTCCGCTTGCCATGGCGAGCAAGGAGAAGGCCGGCCCGACGCCGCATATCCGAGGTTAGCGGGTCTGGACAGCCAGTATCTTGTTCAACAACTCAATGCATTTGCGGAAGGGAAGCGCGACAATGAAACGATGCATCCGATCGCAAAGGCGCTTACGCCGGACGAACGTCAGGCCGTCGCGAATTTTTATGCCGGACTCACAACGGCGGTGGTAGCGGAGCCGAAAAAGGCTGACGACAAGGCAATTGCGATTGGCGCTGCTTTAGCGAGCCGCGGCGACTGGTCGAAGGGACTGCCGGGGTGCGGCCAATGTCACGGCGCTATGGGACAGGGTGTCGGCAAGACATTCCCGAAACTGGCGGGTCAATCGTCCGAATATATAACGAGCCAATTGAAGGCGTGGAAAGACGGAACGCGAACGAGCGATCCTTTGCATCTTATGACAGGGATCGCCAGCAAGTTGGATGATAAGCAGGTTGCCGCCGTCGCAGCCTACTATGCAACTTTGCCGGCTGCTAAACCGTCAACAACGCCGCAAGGATCGAAGCTATGAGCGGGCATAAGCCAGATAAAGCCGCGTGGGCCGCAGGCATACTGTTCGTGGGGCTGGCGGGGTTCATCGGCTATACGCTGCCCAGAAACAGCGATACGCCCAAGAAAACTGAACCTGCGGTGGTGCAGGCAGCCAAGCCCGTCGCAAGCAGCGTCGCACAAAAACACGAAAGTCAAAAAGTGGTGTTCAAGCCGCCAGGCGAAGATGAAATTCCAAAAAATGAATTCGGCGACATGGTTCGGCTGGGCGAAAAGATTTTTCACGATACGCAAAGCAACGCAAAAGAATTCGTCGGCAACTCATTGCAGTGCTCAAACTGTCATCTTGATGCGGGGCGCCTAGCCAATGCCGCCCCACTCTGGGCGGCCTACGTGGCGTTTCCGACCTATCGTGCGAAGAATGGACATGTGAACACGTTCCAGGAGCGCATGCAGGGCTGCTTCATGTACAGCATGAACGGAAAGGCTCCCGCCTTGAATGACAAGGTCTTGGTCGCATTGGAAAGCTACGCGTATTATCTTGCCAAGGGGGCACCAATCGGTGCGGAATTGCCTGGAAGAGGTTATCCTAAATTGGCTAAACCCGCGAAGCTCGATTACGCACACGGGCAGCAGGTCTATGCGGAAAAATGTGCGCTCTGCCACGGCGCCGATGGTCAAGGGCAGAACGCGACGGACGGTTCGGTTGTTTTTCCGCCGCTGTGGGGCGCCAAGTCTTTCAACTGGGGCGCCGGCATGAGTTCAATCACCAACGCCGCTGGATTCGTCAAAGCGAATATGCCGTTCAGTCAGGGTAATACCCTCACCGATGAAGAGGCATGGGACGTCGCGTCTTACATCGATAGTCAGGAACGTCCTCAAGACCCCCGCTTCAAAGGTTCGGTCGCTGAGACTCGGAAGCAACATCACGATTCGCCGATGGATATGTACGGACAAACCGTCAACGGCATTGTTCTCGGGCAGAATTCGGTGCCTTCCGGACCCGCTAAGAATTGATCTGTATGGCGGCTATTATGCGCGAGGCTGCCAATTCGGTATCCAAGCCCGTTTCCGCGCCTCCTAGGCACGTAAGGAGGCAATGAATGCCTTCTCCGCCTGACTCGCATATCGCTCTTTATGCCGTAACCAGAAAAACGACCGCCGCGGTAAATCAATCTCAACGCGGTGAAGCGTCCCGGCGGTAACCGAAGCTCTCACAACCAGGTCTGAAATTGCGGTGGCGCAGTCGCCGGCTTCAACCGCGGCGCGTACGGCTTCATTGGACGGAAGTTCTAGCGCGAGTCGAAGATCGGATAGCTTGATTTTGAATTTCCGAAGCGCTGTTTCGAACATCGATCTCGTGCCGGAGCCGGACTCTCGCAATACCCAATCGGCTGCCAAAAGGTCTTTCGGTGCAATTTTTGTTCGACCAACCCATGGATGTTTCGTTCCAACGACCACGATGAGCGAATCTCCATCCATTTTGCTGATAGTAAGGGAGGCATCGTCGACTTCACCTTCCACAAACCCAAGATCTGCGTAACCCTGATGGACGGCACGTGCGACCTGCTCTGTATTTGCAATCGTCATGTTGAGATTAATACCAGGATAAGACATGTGAAAAGTCTGGATGCGCGGCGGTAGCCAATAGTTTGCAACAGTCTGGCTGGCTGCGATGGCCAACGCGCCACGTTTGAGCCCGGCTAGGTCATTCAGTACCTGCGCTGCTGTTTTGGCTCGCGCCACGACAGCGCGGGCTTCGTCGAGGAAGTCGCGCCCGGTCTGCGTTAACACGATGCCTCGGCCGATACGGTCGAACAACTTGATACCATAACGCGATTCGAGCGCCGCGATCGCGGCGCTCGTTGCTGATTGGGTCAGGTTCAATTCGCTCGCTGCCTGTGTGACATGTTGCTTTTCCGCAACCGCGATGAAGATACGAAGCTGTTCCAGCGTCATGAACCGTTACCCAATCATTTTGATCAGCGCCAGACTGAAGCCTGCGATGAAAAGGAAGGCGAGGGCGCCCAGTATGGCAGGCCGAAAGCCCTTGGCCGTCAGCTTGCGAATGTCAGTCTCCAGCCCCATCGCCGCCAGCGCAACGGAGAGCAGGAACGTCGTCACTGCTACAACCCAGACTTTTGCTTCGGCCGGAACGGTGATCAGGCTATTGACGCCGACCAGCGCCACGAAGCCGAGCACGAACCACGGCATCGGCGGCCGGGCCGATGACGCGCTCGCGGCCGGATCGTTCTTCTTGGCGGCGCGAGCCGCCATCAATCCCAGCGCGATCACCATGGGAGCGAGCAGCATGACACGCGACAGTTTTGCGATTGTTGCGAACTCGCCGGCCTTTTGTCCATCCTGGAAAGCTGCCGCGACGACTTGCGCAATTTCGTGAATCGATGCGCCGGTCCATAATCCGAACGCGTGCGGATCGAGATGTAACAGCCCCGGCAATAGCGGATAGGCAAACATCGCCACCGACCCGAAGACTGTCACACAGGCGACCGCGTAGGCAACGTCTTCATCATGAGCGTTGGTCACCGTGTTGGTCGCGATGACAGCCGAAGCGCCGCAGATGGATGTTCCGGCTGCGATCAATTGCGCGAGTTTGCGGTCGACGCCCAGCAGTTTGCCTGTCCATACGGTAAAAGCAAAAGTGGCCAGCAACGTCGCCGCGATGATGCCGATGCCGCGTCCACCGACCTCGATCACCTGTGTGATCGTTAATTGGAGCCCGAGCAAAATGATCGCGATGCGCAGCAGCCGTCGCAGGCTGAACGTTACTCCCGGCTTGGCGATCGCCGGCGTGCCGGCGAGGTTATGGAAGGCGATGCCGATCAGGATGGCGAGGATCATTGGGCTGAACGTCGCCATTCCCGGCAGCTGCCGGAGCGCATAAGCCGATGCCGCCACCGCCGACGTCAGGAGCAAGCCCGGCAGGACAGCCAAGGTTGCAGCGCCCAGCCCACGTTCCGGTCCTGAAGGCACGGGTCCGGCGGTATCGTTGTCGAGCGAGACGGTGACGTCGGCGCGTGAAACGATTGGCGAAGCTAGGGTGTTCATGAGTTGGCTCCATTGGCTTACCAACCCAATATCGGCATCTTTAATCAATCAATCCAACAGATTATAAGTGTCAAATCAATCGATTTTTACGATTTATTGTTTAGCGGTTTTGACTTTTCGATCTGATGATGGACCGCGTCCACGATCGGCAACAATCTCTCGCGGCTGGCCGCAGCCGAGAGCGCAAATCCAAGCCCACGATCGATCCAGTAGAACGCCGAAATGTTACCCTCGCGAACGAAGCGATAGGCGGTCTCGCCACTTTCGCCATTTCGGAGGTAGAGCGTCAGGCGAGTTCCGTGATCATCGTCATACATCAACATAGCGGCGACGCCGTTGGTTGCTGCAGGCAGCACACGACCGCCCATCAAGCGGAAACCAAATCCGGTCAGGTCTGGCGTCTTGATGGGCTGACCCAGCCGGTTGGACAGCCATTGAACCAGATGATCCTGTTCGGTCGCCTTCACCTCGACCGGATGGGCAGCATCAACAACGAAGGTTCGATAGGCAGAGATGGCGTCACTGACCATCACGCCTTGAACACCGCTGCTGGCCGGCCATTCGGTCTTTGCGATCCAGCCGGTGGCGCCCCCTGCGACAAGCAAGAGCACGGATGCAGCCATCAAGTTGAGTTGGCGAAGACGACCCTGCCGTCTGATGGCGCGAATGTTCGAGATGCGATGACGGGCCGGAATAGGTTCGGCGGCTTTCGACGCCAATTGATCGCGCAAGGTCTCGCGCTGCGTCCGCCATGCGGATATCTGGGCGGCAACGTCCGGGTTTGACTTCAGATACGCTTCGACCTTCTCAAGGCGATCCTGCGGCAGACGCCGGTCGACGTAGGCGTGCAGATCGTCCTCGCCGATTGGGCTCTCGTGGTTGGTCATTTTACCCTCCGCAACACGGCGGTGCGGCCGGTTTCCATATATTCCCGCAGCTTCTCACGGCCACGGCTGAGGCGTGACATGACCGTGCCCACGGGCAGGCCGAGTACACGCGCGGCCTCATCGTAAGATAAATCCTCCACACCCACGAGCAGGATCACCGACTTTTGGTCCTCCGGCAACGTTTCCAGACCGGCGAGAATGTCGCGAACCGCCGTACTGCTATCGGGCGCGCCGTCCGACGTTGGCGGCTCGGTCACATCCTCCCAGGCAAAATGAATCCCGCGGCGGCGCTTTTGACGATAGGTGTTGATGAACTGGTTACGCAGGATGGTGAGAAGCCATGCCTTCAGGTCGCCATCGTGATGCCGCAGATGCCATCGGCCAATCGCACGTTCGAGACAGTCCTGAACGAGATCGTCAGCGGCATCGTGCTGCCGCACCAGCGCGAACGCATACCGGCGCAGTGCGGGAATGTGCTGTTCCAGAAAAACCGCGGTTTCGTCCAAGACAAAGCCTCTCGCCCGTCTTCTCCAGCCGGGATGAGGCGTTCATCCCAGCCAGAGTTATGAAGCTTAAAAAGTTGCGTTCGGATCGACCTGCCAGATTTCGTCGCCCAGCTTGCCGTCACGATAGACCATCACATAGCGAACCTTGACGGTATTCTTGCCGGCGAACGCCACATTCGCAGTAACCGTGGACCCCTTCGGGTTTGCAGATTCGGCAATCGCCGCGACCGTGGCTTTTTGATCGCCCTGGGCCTTGGTGAATTTGCCCCAGACTTCCTTGAGCTTGTCGGCGCCGGTGTATTGGCCGTCCAGCGGACCGCCAACCCAATGCAAGGTTGCCCCATCGGCATAGGATGACGTAACGGCGGCAACGTCGCCCTTGGCAATGGCGTCGATACGGGCCTTGGCCATATCCTCGGCCGGGCCAGCAAAAGCAGCACCCGTCAGCAGCGTAAGTGCGACGGTCGAAAGCAGGAAAGTCTTCACGGCGATCTCCTTGTGAATGGTGTCAGCCTGCAGAAGACGCTGGTTCGACGACTTTATTCCGATGCCCACCTTGTTTTCTGTCACGCTATCGTGACGCGCATTCTCGGATACCACGGAATTTTCTCGTCTGCAGGGCGTCCCCGCATGACCTGTAAGCGAGGAGCACATGTCAAAATACATCATGACCACGGCACTTGGTGCCGCTCTCATCGTCGGCACCGCTGTCTTTGCTCATGATGGGCAGATGCATCATTTGCCGACGAGTTCCACCACCGACAATTCGTTCGACGCCCAGATGGGTCGCGCCATGGAGCTCATGAATCGCGACATGATGGTTGCGCCTTCGGGCGATCCTGATCGTGACTTCGCGGCGATGATGATTCCGCATCATCAGGGTGCTGTCGATATGGCGCGCATCCAGTTGCAATTCGGGAAGGATCCGGTGCTGCGGCGTCTGGCACAGGGCATCATCGTCGAGCAATTGCAGGAGATAGACGTCATGAAACGCGCGTTGACGCAGCTCCCGGCCCACTTATCGCAGCCAACCGAACCGGCAACATTCAATCTCAACCACAAGGATTTTTGACATGAAAGCCCAACTATCGATTTGTGTGCTGCTTGCGACGACACTGTCGGCGACGGCTGGCCAAGCGCCCGGCGCAGCGGAAAAGCCTGACATTGCCATTAATTCGCGTGATCGCTTTTACACATCGGACCAATTCTCGAACACCGTCTCGGTGATTGATCCCATGAGCAATAAGCTGCTCGGTGTCATCAAGCTCGGCGATCCAGCGCCCGGCAATCTCAGTCCGCTTTATAAAGGCCAGTTGCTGGTTCACGGCATGGGGTTTTCGCCCGACCACAAAACCCTCGCAGTAATTTCGATTGGCTCCAATTCCGTCAGTTTCATCGACACCGCGACCAATACTGTGAAACACGTCACCTATGTTGGACGCTCGCCGCACGAGGCGTTCTTCACGCCCGATGCCAAGGAAATCTGGGTCGCGGTGCGCGGCGAAAACTACATCGCTGTACTCGATGGCAAAACCTACAAGGAAACGCGCCGGATTGAAGTTCCGAACGGTCCCGGCATGACGATTTTCTCGCCCGACGGCAAATACGGCTACATCTGTTCGAGCTTCAGTCCGGAGACGGTCGTTGTCGCCACCGACAGCCACAAAATTGTTGGCCGCGTCAAACAGGAAAGCCCATTCTGTCCGGATATCGCAGCAACCCCGGATGGCAAGCAGGTCTGGCTCACGTTGAAGGACGTCGGCAAAACCATGGTTTTCAATGCAAAGCCGCCATTCGATGTCATCAAAACGATCGATACCGGTCCGATCACCAACCATGTCAATATTGTCCGTAACCGCAACGGCCAATTCGCCTATGTGACTGTCGGCGGACTCAATTCGGTCAAGGTATTTCGGACCGATACGTTCGAGCAAGTAGCCATGATAGAAACCGGCGCGCTTCCGCACGGCATCTGGCCGTCCGGTGACGGCACGCGGGTCTATGTCGGACTCGAAAACGCCGACGCGGCGGCAGCGATCGACACGATCGAGAACAAGCTGATCGCGACTATCCCGCTCGGACAAGCGCCACAGGGCGTTGCCTATGTACCCAACGCGGTGCCATCAGGCGACGGCATTGCCAATTTACAGCCCCTCGCGGCAGCATCCGAATCCGCGCAGCTTAAGCTCGCTGCACCCGGCGGAAAAACTGCGACGCAAGTAACGTTGTTCAATCAGGGGCTGGTGCAAGTCGTACAAGCTGCGGTGACCGGGCTTGAACCGAAGAAGGCATACACGTTGGCGTTATCAAGCAGCGCTAATGGCGAAGGCCCGCTTCAGCCTTTGGCCGCATTCATGACCAATCCAGCCGGCGCCGCCATCGTCAACACAGTGGGACCCATTCGCCAATTGATCGAGGCAAAGCAGGATGACGCTCGGCGTTACCTGGTAATTGCGGCAGGATCGGCGAGCGACCTCAGCGCTGCTGTACAAGTTCAAATGCCTTGAAATCTTCGGCGCTCTTTCATTCCATGGTCGTGCTGCTAGAAACGCGGCACGACCATGACAGGTCGGACTCATTGATCGTAGCTGTCGATTGGAAGCACACGAACAATGAATTGGATCAATGGATTGGCTCTGCTTACGTTCATTATAACGAACGGTGGAAGGCGACATGCCCCATCGAAGCTGTGAACGATAAGGAGCCAGATGATGGCACAAGTAGCGTTACAAGCACCCAAAGGTGCGTTTCAAGCGAATTCCCTTCCAGTCGCGCGGCGATCAACGTCGGTTGCCAGGATCCCGCTAACCCAGCC
>RYYW01000073.1:9247-24643 GCA_013621005.1 Aeschynomene evenia | reverse complement strand
AAAACACTGAGCGATGGGCGCCGCCAGATCCTCAATTTCCTGCTGCCGGGTGATCTGGTGGGGTTGCAGCAGGCGTTTGGCGAGGCGTCGAGCCACGGTATCGAGGCGCTGACCGACTGCTCGCTGTGCGTGTTCCAGAACGACAGCCTCTGGGCCGTGTTCCGCGAATATCCCCGGCTGGGCTACGACATCACGTGGCTGTCCGCCCATGAAGAAGGCCATGTGGACGACAAACCTGCTCACCGCCGGCCGGCGCAACGCCACCGAGCGAGTGGCCATGCTGCTGATGCACCTGTACCGGCGCCTGGACCGGATCGGGCTGGCAGAGGATGGCACGGTGGCGTTTCCGCTGACGCAGCAGCACATTGCGGATGCGCTGGGCCTGTCGCTGGTGCACACCAACAAGACCCTGCGCCGGCTGGCGGTGCTGGGGCTGCACGAGCTGCAGGGTGGGCGGCTTCGGCTGCGGAACACCCGCGCGCTGGCGCGCATCGCCGAGTACTACGACACGCCCCCCCGGCTCATGCCGCTGCTGTAGCCGAAGGGGGCGTTGCTGCGTGCGGTAGCAGACAGAATGGCGACCCCCACGGCCGATAATCGGCACTTTGTGCCTGGCCGCAGGGCGGCGCTGCGGCAGCATCACACGGACCGTTCATGACACCCATCGACATTCTCATCATGGCTGCCGGCAAGGGCACGCGCATGAAAAGCCGCATCCCCAAAGTGCTCCAGCGCCTGGCCGGGCGGCCGTTGCTGCTGCATGTGCTGGACCAGGCGGCATCGCTGGGTGCGCGCAGCGCCACGGTGATCACCGGCCACGGCGCGCCGGAAGTCGAGGCGGTGGTGGGCGCTGTGCCGGCAAGCAGCCAGGCGCCGGCCCTGCGCTGCGTGCGCCAGGAGCCCCAGCTGGGCACGGGCCACGCGGTGCAGCAGGCGTTGCCGCACCTGCGCGACGATGCCACGGTGGTGGTGTTGTCGGGCGATGTGCCGCTGACCCGCCCGGACACCCTGCAGGCCCTGGTGGCTGCGGGCGCTGGCCAGGCGCTGGCACTGCTCACCGTGACCCTGCCCGACCCGGCGGGGTATGGCCGCATCGTGCGCGACGGTGACGGGGCCGTGCGCGGCATCGTCGAACACAAGGACGCGACCGAGGCCCAGCGCTCCATCACCGAGGTCTACAGCGGCATCATGGCCGTGCCCGCGGCCCACCTGCGGGGCTGGCTGGCGCGGCTGACCAACGACAACGCCCAGGGTGAGTACTACCTGACCGACATCGTCGCCATGGCAGTGGCCGATGGCGTGCCGGTGGTGGCGCACCGCATCGACGACGCGCTGCAGGTCGCTGGTGTGAACAGCCCGCTGCAGCTGGCCGAACTGGAACGCGCCCACCAGCTGCGCCAGGCCCATGCGCTGATGGAGCAGGGCGTGCGCCTGGCCGATCCGGCGCGGTTCGACCTGCGCGACGACGCCCGCAGCGGCGTGCGCGGCGAGCTGGTGTGCGGGCCCGATGTGGAGATCGATGTGAACTGCGTGTTCACCGGCCGCGTCGAGCTGGGCGAGGGCGTGAGCACTGGCGCCCACTGCTGCATTGCCAACGCGCGCATCGGGGCGGGCGCCGTCATCCACCCCTACACCCACATCGACGGCGAGAAGGCGGGTGTGACCGTGGGCGAGGGCGCGCTGGTGGGGCCGTTTGCCCGCCTGCGCCCCGGGGCGCAACTGGGGCGCGAGGTGCACATCGGCAACTTTGTCGAGGTCAAGAACAGCACGCTGGCCGACGGTGCCAAGGCCAATCATCTGGCCTATCTGGGCGACGCCACGGTGGGCGAGCGCGTCAACTACGGTGCGGGCAGCATCACCGCCAACTACGACGGCGCCCACAAGCACCGCACGGTGATCGAGGCCGACGTGCACATCGGCAGCAACTGCGTGCTGGTGGCGCCGGTCACCATCGGGGCGGGAGGCACCGTGGGTGGGGGCTCGACCATCACCAAGAGCACGGCGCCCGGCGCGCTGAGCGTGGCGCGCGGCAAGCAGGTCAGCATTGCCAACTGGCAGCGGCCCAGGAAATGAAGCACCCCCTGAGTCGCTTCGCGCCTTCCCCTTTCTCGCTGCGCGGGAGGGGGCGCACCCGGTGGCCTGGCGGAGCCAGTTCCACGCGTGCACTGGCAGGATGCCTGCTTGTTTCGAAGGGTGTGGGCATGAACGGCGAAGACAACACGAAGACCATCCAGCAGCTGCGCGGCGAACTTGCGCGCGCACAGCAGCAGGTGGCCGACATGTCCGCCGCACAGGAAGCCTTTCTGCGTGCGGTGTCGCACGACCTGCGGGCGCCGCTGCGGCATGTGACCTCGTACGGGGCGCTGGTGCGCGAGACGTTGGCGCAGGACCTGCCGGCGGATGTGCAGGCGCTGCCCGCCGTGCAGGATGCGCAGCGCTTTCTGACCACGATGGACCAGTCCGCCCGGCGCATGGGCCAGATGATCGACAGTCTGCTGGCCCTGGCGCGCGTGGGGCAGGTGGCCCTGCACCTGGGGCCGGTGTCGCTGGCGGCGGCTGTGGACGAGGCCCGCGGTGACTGTGCTGGTGCCGAGGCGGGCCGTGCCGTGGCCTGGCAGGTGCCGGCCGACCTGCCGGCGCTGGCGGCCGACCGCGCGCTGCTGCGCGAGCTGCTGGTGCAGGTGCTGGGCAATGCGCTGAAGTTCACCCGCGACCAGGTCGCGCCGGCGATCACGGTTTCAGCCGAACCTGCCGCCGATGGGCGGGTCGTGTTCACCGTGCAGGACAACGGCGTGGGGTTTGATCCGGCGCGGGCGGCTGGGCTTTTCGGGGTGTTCCAGCGGCTGCACCGCGAAACCGACTTTGCCGGCGTGGGCGGCGGGCTGGCCCTGTGCCAGGCCATCGCGCAGCGGCATGGTGCAGCCATCAGCGCCACCGCCGCGCCCGGCGAGGGCTGCACGGTGCGGCTGGACTGGCCCGCCGCGGCCGAGGTGCGCTAGCGCTGTGTGTGGTCGCAGGCGGCCACGGCCGTACTTGCTTTGTTTTGATAGCTAACAAGTGATATCAGTCCTGCGGTAACGGCATTTTGTATCGAATTTTGCACGCCGGGTGCTGAAGAAAGCCTTCACATTGCGCACGTTGGCGTCACTGGTGAACAGGCGTTGCGACACCGCCAGGTAGCCCTGCATGTCGCGGGTGTGAATCACCAGCACAAAATCCGGCCCGGGCGATACCCGCCAGCACTGTTGCACCGCGGCGTCTGCCACGGCCCGGGCCTCGAACGCGTCCAGGTGATCCGCGCCCTGGCGGTCCAGCGACACCTCGGCAATGCAGTTCAGGCCACGGCCCTGCAGCGTGGCCAGCCGGTCGGGCTGCAGGATCGCCACCTGCCGCTCGATCAGCCCGGCCTCGTGCAAACGCCGGATACGCCGCAGGCAGGTGGGCGGCGACACACGCACCCGCTCGGCCAGCGCCTGGTTGCTCTGCGTGGCATCGGTTTGCAGCAGATCGAGCAACTGCCAGTCCACTGCATCCAGGGTGATTTGTTCCATGAAAGTTTGCTTGGAGAAATAAAAGTTCAAATTGAACACATGGTGAAATATTAATTCATTTGTTGTGCGTAGATTGATCTGATATTTTTTGCTTCCATGCCTACGATCCACCATCGAATTTCGTTGGTCTTGAGGAGCATTCATTCATGTGCGGCATCGTCGGCGCGGTTTCCGCGCGCAACATCGTTCCCCTGCTGGTCCAGGGTCTGCAACGCCTCGAATACCGTGGCTATGACTCGTGCGGTGTGGCCATCCACGGCGCCAGTCTGGACGCGAGCCGACCGGCAGGCCTGGGGCGCGCCCGCAGCACTGCCCGCGTGGCCGAGCTGCTGGAACAGGTCGCGGCGGACCACATCGAGGGCGCCACCGGCATTGCCCACACCCGCTGGGCCACGCACGGGGCCCCGGCGGTGCACAACGCCCACCCGCACTTCAGTCACGGCACCGGTCCAGCCGACAGCACGCCCGGCCGCGTGGCGCTGGTGCACAACGGCATCATCGAGAACCACGAAGCCCTGCGCCTGCGGCTGGAGCAGCGTGGCTACGTCTTTGCTAGCCAGACCGATACCGAGGTCATCGCCCACCTGGTGGACAGCCACTACCAGGGTGACCTGTTCGAGGCGGTGCAGGCCAGCGTGGCCGAACTGCACGGCGCATTCGCCATCGCAGTGATCCACAAGGACGAGCCCCACCGGGTGGTGGGTGCGCGCGCCGGGTCGCCGCTGGTGCTGGGTGTGGGCACCGGCCTGGGCACCTCAGTGGCGGGGGAGCATTTTCTGGCCAGCGATGCCATGGCGCTGGCGGGCGTGACCGACCAGATCATCTACCTGGAAGAGGGCGACCTGGTGGACCTGCAACTGGGCCGCTACTGGATCGTCGCCGCGGGCCGCGAGGCACTGACGCCCGAGCAGCGGCCGGTGCGCACGGTGCTGGCGCACAGCGGTGCAGCCGAGCTGGGGCCCTACCGGCACTACATGCAAAAGGAGATCTTTGAGCAGCCCCGCGCCATCGCTGACACGCTCGAGGGTGTGGCCGGCATCGTGCCCGAACTGTTCGACGGCGTGGCGCTGCACGGTGCGACCGGCGCCGCTGCGTGGCGCGTGTTCCAGGAGATCGATAACGTGCTGATCCTGGCCTGCGGCACCAGCTACTACAGCGGCTGCACCGCCAAGTACTGGCTGGAAGGCATCGCCGGCATCCCCACCCAGGTGGAGGTGGCCAGCGAGTACCGCTACCGCACCAGCGTGCCCAACCCGCGCACGCTGGTCGTCACCATCTCGCAATCGGGCGAAACGGCCGACACCCTGGCCGCCCTGCGCCATGCGCAGAGCCTGGGCATGCACAACACCCTGACCGTCTGCAACGTCGCCACAAGCGCCATGGTGCGCGAATGCAAGCTCGCCTACATCACGCGCGCCGGCGTCGAGATCGGCGTGGCCAGCACCAAGGCCTTCACCACGCAGCTGGCCGGGCTGTTTCTGCTGACGCTGGCGCTGGCCCAGGCCAAGGGCCGCCTGACCGAGGCGCAGGAAGCCAACCACCTGGCCGCCATGCGCCACCTGCCGGTGGCCCTGCAGGCCGTGCTGGCGCTGGAGCCGCAGATCATCAGCTGGGCCGAGGACTTTGCCCGCATGCAGAACGCGCTGTTCCTGGGGCGAGGCTTGCACTACCCCATTGCGCTGGAAGGCGCCCTGAAGCTCAAGGAGATCAGCTACATCCATGCCGAGGCGTATCCGGCCGGTGAACTCAAGCACGGCCCGCTGGCCCTGGTGACCAGCGCCATGCCCGTGGTCACTGTGGCGCCCAACGACACGCTGCTCGAAAAGCTCAAGAGCAACATGCAGGAGGTGCGTGCACGCGGCGGCATGCTGTATGTGCTGGCGGACGCCGACACGCGCATTGAAAGCAGCGAAGGCATCCACGTGATCCGCATGCCGGAGCACTACGGACCGCTCAGCCCGCTATTGCACGTGGTGCCCTTGCAACTGCTCGCCTACCACACGGCCTGCGCACTGGGCACCGATGTGGACAAGCCGCGCAACCTGGCCAAGAGTGTGACGGTGGAGTGAATCGAGGGGGCAGACGCGGGAAGCTGCTCGCAACCTGCGTCCACCCGCGGATTGGTTTTTGATCAGCGCTGATGGCGCGTGCTGGCGAGACAGGCAGTGGTGACAGGCAGCGCATCGACGTGGAGCCAGAGCGTTCCGCTCGGAACCGCCGCTGGATCTGGCGATCGTTGCGATCGCTGTTCCGACCCTTGAGCGGCGGCTCTGCGTGTGCTTTATAGTTTTTGGGAATAAAAATTTATTAGCAAATTCACTTTGGCGCATAATGCAACGCGGCAGCTGCGTAATTTTCGGAAAGCGCATTTGCCGCAACGCATTCGTGGGGCTGCAACAAGCCACCACGGAAGCAGTTTTTTCGCGACCTCGGTCGCCCAGTTGGTCTGAAGAGCTGCAGCCAACCGAATCCTTCGATGCTCACGCAGGTCAACACAAGCCTGCGATCCTGAATGTTCCCCATTTCACAGACAGCCATTTCCATGGGCCAGTACGTCGTTTCGCCCACGACACACCCGACCGACAATGGTCGATTCCGCGCCTCTTTTTCGGTCCACCGCTCGCAGGGCAATGGCAGTTATTGCCGCGTGTTCCGTTTCGACAAGGCCTTTGCCACGCGCGAGGCGGCCCGGCTCTTCGCCGTGACGCAGGGCTGGTTGCAGACCTGCATGCCGGATCCCCCGGCCTGCTGACGGCCTGTTGACCGCCGAAACCGCCCCCCCTTGACCCCGTGCAGCCGATCCCCGGTCTGCACGTCCAACCCCCCAGCGGCGCGCCATGTGGAGCGCGTCCATTTTCAGAAAGGCTCCGATATGAGCACCAAGATCTATGTGGGCAACCTGCCCTATTCCGTGACCGATTCCATCCTGGAAAGCAATTTTTCCGAGTTTGGTCGCGTGTCATCCGCCAAGGTCATGATGGACCGCGAAACCGGCCGTTCCAAGGGCTTTGGCTTTGTTGAAATGGCGACCGCCGAGGTCGCCCAGGCGGCCATTAGCAGTCTCCACGGCATGTCCGTGGATGGCCGCTCCATCGTCGTCAACCTGGCGCGCCCGCGGGAAGCGGGTGGCGGCTCGGGTGGCTACAGTGCCAGCGGCTATGGCGCAAGCCAGCGCACGGACGTCGGCTACGGCACGGGTGGCTTCGGCGGTGGTCGCTACTGAGACCAGGTCTGCCCCACAAAAAAACCGGCTCTTGCGAGCCGGTTTTTTTTCGTCCGCGCCCATCAGGTGCCGCTGAGCGCGGCGGCGGTAGCGACATCGGCGGCGAACAGGTGTTCGATACGCAATGACGCCAGGGTCACGTCCAGCGGCTGCACGGCTCCCGGCTTGGGGTGGTCCACCAGCCACTTTTGTTCGGCCGCGGAGCAGTCCGCGCAGAACACCTCGACAAGGCCCTCGGGCCGGATCCACACGGGGCTGTAGGCCTTGGGGTCGGCCTGGGTCCAATACTGACCGACGCGGCTCTCCGGATCCTGCTGCGACAGCTGGTTCAGGCTGTTGCCCGACTGGGGCAGGTAGGCGGCCACGTACACCAGACTGGCCACACGGTCCGGCATGGATTCCGCCGGTGCCGAGATCACCATGCCGGCCATGCTGTGTCCGACCACAGTGGCCTGGCCTTGCGCGGGCAGTGCCGCTTCAACCGCCTTCACATAGTTCGCCAGCGTCAACGCCGATGGTGGCGTGCGGTCCTGGCCGTGCCCAGGCAGCGCGACCGCGGTCACCGAAATGCCGCGTGCGCGCAGGTCGGTCGCCACGCGATCCCACGCGCTGGCACCCATCCAGGCGCCATGCACCAGCACCACGGGGCGCGCGACTGCGGCAGTGGGTGTGTTGCCGAAGTGGCTGCAGGCTGAAAGCACACTGGCGGATGCAACCACCGCGGCGATGAAAGGTGCCCACCGGCGCCGTCGGGCATCGCGCGGCGGTGCGGCGGTGCGGATTGACGGGCCTGGTGTGCAGTGTGTGATGCGGTCTGGTTCAGCGGTGTCATGGTCACTCCGGGCGGGTGTCGGCAGGCTTGGGTTCGCAGCGCAGTATCGGCAGGCAGCAGCCTTCGATACATACGGCCCAATGAGAAAGACTGTTGCCAGGGGCGGCAACGACCGCCCTTGCGCAGTCGCTTGCGTGGAGCGGGCAGCACGCCATGGGGCGCCCCGCCGCTGCGTTTCGGCGGCGGTGGGTGCAGCCCGGCGCAGGTGCCTGCCCGCCGCGCGATTCGCGGGATCGTGGCCTGAATCCAGGCTCGCCAGCAGCGGTTCTCCTGCTATCACTATCGCTGCGATTGGCAATATTGCATTGATGGATGGCAGGGGGCTGCCTAGACTGGACCAGTCTGTTTCGTGAATTTCAATAAGGAGAGAACTGTGTCCTCAGAATCCAAATGCCCTTTTTCCAGCGGCTCCACCAAGCATGTCGCGGCAGGTGCCGCCGGTAACGCCAACTGGTGGCCCAACCAGCTGAACCTGAACATCCTGCATCAGCACTCCGATCTGTCCAATCCGATGGATCCGGATTTCAACTATGCCGAGGCATTTAAGTCGCTGGACCTGGACGCCGTGGTCAAAGACCTGCACGCTCTGATGACCGACTCGCAGGACTGGTGGCCGGCTGACTACGGCCACTATGGCCCGTTCTTCATCCGCATGGCGTGGCACAGCGCAGGCACGTACCGCGTGTCCGATGGCCGCGGCGGCTCCGGTTCAGGCATGCAGCGCTTTGCGCCGCTCAACAGCTGGCCCGACAACGCCAACCTGGACAAGGCGCGGCGCCTGCTGTGGCCGATCAAGCAAAAGTATGGCCGCAAGCTCTCGTGGGCCGATCTGATGATTCTGGCGGGCAACGTGTCGCTGGAGTCCATGGGCTTCAAGACATTCGGCTTTGCCGGTGGCCGCGAAGACCGTTGGGAACCCGAGGCTGACGTGTACTGGGGCCCCGAGGCGACCTGGTTGGGCGACGAGCGCTACACCGGTGACCGCGAGCTGGAGCAGCCCCTGGGCGCCGTGCAGATGGGCCTGATCTACGTGAACCCGCAAGGCCCCAACGGCAACCCCGACCCGATCGCGTCGGCCCGCGACATTCGCGAAACCTTTGCGCGGATGGCCATGGACGACGAGGAGACGGTTGCGCTGGTGGCGGGTGGACACACCTTTGGCAAGTGCCACGGCGCATCGCTGGAAGAGCACATGGGCCGCGAGCCCGAGGGCGCCACGCTGGAGGAGCAGGGCTTTGGCTGGACCAACCGCTTTGGCACCGGCAAGGGCGTGGACACCATCACCAGCGGCCTGGAAGGCGCCTGGACCACCAACCCCATCCGCTGGGACAACGACTACCTGGACATCCTGTTCAAGTACGACTGGGAGCTGACCAAGAGCCCGGCCGGTGCCCACCAGTGGACGCCGAAAAAACCCCGAGGCGAAGGGCACGGTGCCCGACGCGCACGATCCGTCGCGCCGTCATGCGCCCATGATGTCCACCGCTGACCTGGCGCTGCGCATGGACCCGGCCTACGAGAAGATCGCTCGCCGCTTCCACGCCAACCCCCAGGCGTTCGCCGATGCGTTTGCCCGCGCCTGGTACAAGCTGACGCACCGCGACATGGGCCCGGTGTCGCGCTACCTGGGCCCGCTGGTCCCGTCCGAGACCCTGATCTGGCAGGACCCGGTGCCCGCTGTGGACCACCCGTTGATCAACGATGCGGACATTGCCGACCTGAAGGCCAAGCTGCTGGCGTCGGGCCTGTCCACCGCCCAGCTGGTGACCACTGCCTGGGCGTCGGCCGCCAGCTTCCGTGGTAGCGACAAGCGCGGTGGCGCCAACGGTGCGCGCATTCGCCTGGCACCGATGAAGGACTGGGAGGTCAACCAGCCCGCCGAACTGGCGACGGTGCTGGCCAAGCTCGAAACCATCCAGGCCGTGTTCAACGCCGCACAGTCCGGTGGCAAGAAGGTGTCGCTGGCCGACCTGATCGTGCTGGGCGGCTGTGCGGCGGTGGAAGACGCCGCGCGCAAGGCCGGCCACCCGGTGCAGGTGCCGTTCGCGCCGGGCCGCACCGATGCCACGCAGGAGCAGACCGAGGTGGAGTCGGTGGCGTTCCTGGAGCCGGCCGCCGACGGCTTTCGCAACTATGTGCGCAAGGGCCTGGAGGACAAGGCTGCCGAGCTGCTGCTCGATCGCGCCAATCTGCTGAAGTTGACGGCGCCGGAGATGACGGTGCTGGTCGGTGGCATGCGCGCACTGGGCGCCAACGTGGGGGGCGCGGCACACGGCGTGTTCACCAACAGCCCGGGCCAGCTCACCAACGACTTCTTCGTGAACCTGCTGGACATGGGCACGCAGTGGGCGAAGGTGCCCGGTCAGCAGGGCGTGCTGGAGGGCAAGGACCGCAAGACCGGCGCGGTCAAGTGGACCGGCACGGTGGTCGACCTGGTGTTCGGCTCGAACTCCCAGCTGCGGGCGCTGGCCGAGGTCTACGCCAGCGGCGACGCGCCCGCGGTGTTCGTGAAGGACTTCGTGGCCGCCTGGAACAAGGTGATGAACCTGGATCGTTTCGACCTGGCCTGATCGGCCCCGATGCGGGGGCGAACAGCCCTTGCACGCGCAGCCCTGGCAGGCACTGGAAACCTCCGGTGCCCGTCAGGGCTTTTTTCTGCAGAGCGGCGGCGTGGCGCCGCGCAGACAACGCGGCACAAGCGGGACGCGCCAGCCCTAGTGGTCAGCCTTGGGGCGGGCCAGGCGGGTGTAGGGGCCTTCAGCCTGCGGCGAGACCGTGTGGGCCACCAGGCGAGGCGCATCCGCAGCGGCCGTCAACCGGAACTGCCGCACGGCTTCCACCAGCCGCTGCACCTGCCCGCGCATGCCGGTGGATGCGGCGGAGTGATGGTCCACCAGCGTGGCGTTTTGCTGGGTGGCGCTGTCGAGCAGCCGCACGGCTTCGCCCATCTGCGAGATGCCGCGCGCCTGTTCCTGGCTGGCCTGCTGAATCTCGTCGATCAGCGCGACCACCTGCTGCATGTGGGTGACGGTATCGGAAACGCGTTGCCCGGCCTGAGAGACCAGCGCCGAGCCCCGCTCCACGTTGCGCACGCTGTCGGTGATCAGTTCGCGGATCTCGCGGGCCGCTGCGCTGCTGCGCTGCGAGAGCCCGCGAACCTCGCCCGCCACCACGGCAAATCCCCGCCCGTGCTCACCGGCCCGCGCTGCTTCCACCGCCGCATTCAGCGCCAGCAGGTTGGTCTGGAATGCGATGTCGTCGATGACCTTGATGATGTCCGCGATGCGGCGCGACTGGCTGTCGATGCCCTGCATCGTGGCCACCACTTCGTGCATCACGCTGCGCCCGGCTTCGGCAACCAGCCGCGCTTCACCGGCTGCCGTGGTGGCGCGCGACGCGTTGTCCGCGTTGTGCTGCACAGTGATGGTCAGCTGCTCCATCGAGGCCGCGGTCTCCTGCAGGCTGGATGCCTGGATTTCGGTGCGCCGGGCGAGGTCGGTCGTGTCGTGCGCGATCTGGTTGGCTTCGCGGGCCACGGTTTCGGTGGTGTCGCGCACTTCCGAGATCACGCCGACCAGTTGCCGGTTCATGTCGCGCAAGGCCTCGAGCAGGTCGGCCGTCTCATCGGCGCCGCGTACCTCGATGGTGGCGCTCAGGTCGCCACTGGCCACCGTTCGCGCCACGGCCACGGCATCCCGCAGCGGGCGTGCAATGGAGCGGGTGATCACCAGCGCCAGCGCAGCGCCCGCCAGCAGCGCCAGCGCGGCGGCACCTACCATCCAGGTGTGAATGGATTCGCTCAACGCACGGGCAGCGTCGAATTCGGCTGCGCCACCCTGGATCTGCTGCGTGACCAGTCCCTCGGCGGCCTGCTGCACCCGGGCCGCGGTCGGCCGGATCTGCGTGAGGTACAGCTCCGATCCGTCGTCATACCGCCCGCCGAGCAAGGCGGCGGCCGCCGGAACGAGGCCGTTGTCCAGATAGGCCTCGTTCAGCGCGGCGAATGCGTCGACCTGTTGCTGTTCCTGCAGGCTGAACGGTTGGCTGGCGTAGGTCTGCCACAGGGCACGGATGCGCGCGACATTGGCGGTGATGGCGGCATGGCTGGCCTGCAGGTTGCTGGTGCCCGGGTCCATCAGCATGTCCATCACCAGGGCCCGGTTGCGCTGGGTGAGTTCGCTGATCTCGGCCAGCGCGCCCAGCGGCACGGTGCGCTCGGTGTACAGCGCCGCACTGCGCGCGGTCAGCTGGCTGGCGCCGCTGATGCCGATCACGGCCAGCGCACCGATGAGGGCCAGCAGCAGGCCAAAGGAAAGAACGAGGCGGGGACCAATGCGGATTTTTTGCAGCATGAACGGGCTCACGGACCGCCGGGGGTGATCGGCGTGGTGGATCCGGTCCGCGGGTGGCGGATCGGGCAACGGGTACTGCCCCGGTTCCACGGTGACCCATGGAATTGCGGCGCAGCCGTGAGGCATGGTGATGCAGTTGTGTGAGGGCTTGATGACAGCGCCCCGCGGTCCAGCGTGGCGCGAGGGCGGCCCGCGCCGCGCGCAGCGGCTCGGGCCATGGGGTCAGCAGTCGCGTGCGACCGAAAGGGGCGCCGGGGCGGGCCCCATACCCTCACAGCAACGCCAATTGCTCCTCCATCAGCGTCTCTTTGCGCGCCTGTAACTCCTCGCGCATGGCGACCAGGTCGAGCTTCTTGGCGGCGCGGGCCTTGGGGAAGATGTCGTTGCGCTCTTCCTTCACGTGGTGGTCGATGTACTCGCCCAGCACGGTGACGCGCGCGTTAAACGACTCGTCGGCGGTGGTCGCGGCTTCGATCTGGGCGATCAGGTCCTTGGCGGTTTGGTGCTCCACCTCGGCTTCCGCCAGCAGGTCGGTTTCCCGGATGGCCTCTCGCAGCGCGGGGTAGAAAATTTCCTCTTCCAGCTGCGCGTGCACCGAAAGCTCGGTGCAGATTTCGCGGGCCAGTTCCAGCTTGCGCTGGTCAACGTTGCGGGCCTTGGAATTGCACAGCTCCTCATAGGCCGTGAACATCTTCTTGACGGCCTTGTGGTCGGCATCGAGCAGATCGCAGGCATCCTTGGGGCGGCGGGTCGTGGGCATGAAAAGTACTCCTGTGGGGTTGTGGTAGTGGTGATGTTTGGCAATTCGCCGTCTGCCGGGTTGTAGGACGTGGACGCGGCATCGGGTCGGTGCGCCGGGCCGCGGGCAGTGCCTGCCCGGATGCCCATCGCGCCATGCCTGCGGCACCACCGAACGCGTGCCGCATCGACCCGATACACCGCTCGCAGGTCGTGGCGGCCGGTCTGTGCCGGCTGGTGGCGGCGATCGGATGGCGCCTACAGCAGCGCGCCCGGGGCGCTTCGAAAAATGGGCTGACACACGGTGGTCGTGTGTCTTGTTTTTCCTTCATTCACAGGAGCCATTCATGCCCAACCACAACCCGGACGGTCAGAGCCAGAACACCGACAAGCACCGCCAGCAAGGCGAGCAGGGCGCCGACGCCCGAACCGGCAATCGCCAGTCTGAGCAGAGCACTGGCAGCACCGGTCAGCGCCAGCACGGCAACACGCCAACCGACGACCGACGACCGACGACCGCCAACGGCCCCAATCGGACCGCGATGAGCAGCCCGGCCGCGCACCGGGGCGCGGCAGCGACCCATAGCAGCGCTCCTGAGTGCTACATGGGCCGGGACGGCACGCTGCGGCGGCCATTCCGGCTCATCCGGTGGCCCGGCATTGGCCGGGCCTGAACATCCGCATCGGCAGAGCGACAGGCGCCAATCATGGGATACCGAGACAATGACGCCAGCAGTTTTCCCCGTCCGGGCCAGAGCCGCGACGAGGACACGCAATATGGTTCGGGCGACCCGCGTGCGGGCCGCACCGGGCTGGATCGCCAGGAGCCGCGCACCGGCTACGCCGCGGAGTTCGACGATCGGCGCGAACGCTGCGGTCAATACGGCCTGATTCGCGAGATCGACCGGGACGCTGCGCCCGGTGCCAGCGCCCAGCGTCCGGCCCTGGGCGTATGCAGCCCCGCCGGGCCCTGGAACACCTCCATGGACGTGCTCGACGAGGAATATCGGCGGCGCAACAGGGGGGCGGCCGAACCGGCCGCGCGGGAAGGCCCGCACGCGCGCAGGGACGCGCGCCCGCAAAACGGCCGGGACCGCGAGCCAGGCCGGTACGGTGGCGGATTTGGGGGCCATGCCTTGGAAAGCGGCGCGCGCACCGACGGGGATCAGGACCCGTTTGATCCCGACTATGTCCGGTGGCGGCAGGATCAAATGCGCCAGCTGGACGACGACTACCGCACCTGGCGCCGGGAACGGTATCAAAAATTCTCCGAGGAAATTCAACGCCTGGCGCAGCAGCCGCACCCCGGCGCCAGACAAACCGGATCACGCCACCATCGTGGGTGGCAGCGCGGCCTCGGGACGCGGTTCAGGCGCATCGGGCGCGCCGACCGCGATGCGGCCGCACCAGCCGAAGCGAACTCCACTGCGGGGGGTGTGAAAGGCGTCGGTACCTGAGTGGGAGTGGCGCTTCGACGTCGCCGATATCACCGGGCCATCCGGCATGGCCGGTGCGCCCCCGTCTTTGCACCCGGCAGTGTCCGTTCGGCACCGGTGGGCGTCTGCACGGAATGATCAACCTGCTGCAATCGCGGTTCTGATGCGCAGGGCGCGTGGCAGCGCCCACAATGGGGCCAGACAGGAGGTGGACATGACCGCACACACTGAACCGGAGCCGGTATTCGGCGAGCTGGACGGCAGCACGTATTCGGCGCTGCTCACAAGGTCTGACGACGGGCGGGTGCGTTGCACAAGCTTTGTCGTCGATGGCCACACCATTGCGCTCACCAAAGCAGCTGGGGATCACGGGAGGAAGCCATGGGGCATTGGCCGAAATGGCTTCGGGAGCGCAGCGACCCAGCTGACGGGTGTCGTGCTCAGTGCAGGCGCACGGCACCCGGGTCGGGCGACGGGATGTCCGTGGCTGCATCGCCCCGCAGTGCGCCCGCGAAGGAGCGCGGCGCAACGCTGAAGTGTTCGTCCGGATAGGCCATGCGCAGCGCGGCGAGGCCTTCCGGTGTGAAACCCAGCACCTGGGCGGGTTGCGTGGGGGCGTCCACAGGTGGCAGTTGCGCCTCGATCAGGTGTGCGGCCGCGAGGACCCGCAGCCGGTCGATGTCGTCGGGATCGTCGACGGTGGTGGGGAGGGGGCCGCGTGCCAGGGCCCGCATCAGATCGAGTGGCATGGAGCGCTCCTTTTTCAGAGCTGCCGATTGTTCAGTTTTCGCCGTAGCGCGGCAATAAAAAATACAAACGGCTACAAAAACGCCGTTTCGCGATACTTTGGAAAGCCCGGGCAGGGGATTGGACCCGGAAGGCCGGTTGCTTTCCCGGGTCAACCGGCCTTGGTTGGGGCCGCCGCGCCCTGGCGGGCCAGGTGCACCTGGTGCAGCGTGATCTTGCGCACTTCGGCCTGGCTGGTCTGGATGTGTGCCCGCAGCAGCAGCGCGGCCTGGTCGCCCCGCTTGCGTTCGATGGCGCGCAGGATCTTGCCGTGCTCGTCGTAGGTGGCGTCGATCCGGGCGGCCTGGGTGAAGTCGAGCCGCCGAATGATGCGGATGCGCTCGGTCACGTCGCGGTGCACGCGTGCCATCTCGGCATTGCCGGCGGCGGCCACCAGACTGCAGTGGAAGGCCTCATCCCACTGGCCGACCTGCACGCTGTCGGTGCAGCGCTCCGTGGCCGGCACCAGCCAGATGCG
>RYYW01000072.1:188656-237898 GCA_013621005.1 Aeschynomene evenia | reverse complement strand
GTCACTGCAATCGGAGATGTTGGTAAGGATTCCTCACCAAATCTCAGATGTACTTTTGGTCGATGGCTTAACTCACAACCTATTAAGCATTAGTCAATTTTGTGACAAAGGCTTAAAGGTTGAGTTTTATGCCAAGTATTGTCATGTGATTAATCTCACAAATGATAAAGATCGTTCTGGAAGGAAAACGTGTTGGTAACATCTATGTTATCCATCTGGATGATCTAAAGGATCAAAATGTGGAATGCCTTGTCTCTGTCCAAGAAGACAAATGGCTATGGCATAAGAAACTTGGTCATGCCCATATGAGACTTCTTTCTGAACTCTCTCAGAAAGGACTTGTAAAGGGCCTTCCCAGAATTAAGTATCAGAAGGATGCAACCTGCGACTTCTGTGAAAAAGGGAAACAGACCAAGGCTTCCTTTCCCAGTAAAAGTGGTATTTCTACTCAGAAACCACTGGAACTGCTCCACATGGATCTCTTCGGACCAACCAGAACGGCTTCCCTTTCTGGAAACGCTATGGTCTTGTCATAGTGGATGATTACTCCAGATTCACTTGGGTTTTCTTTCTAGCTTCTAAGGAAGAAACTTTTGAGAAGTTCAAAGCATTTGCGAAAAGAGTTTCAACTGAAAAAGGATTCGCACATTCATGCCATTAGATCAGATCATGGTGGTGAATTTGAGAATCATGCTTTTGAAAAGCTTGTGAAAATCTGGGCATTGCTCACGAATTCTCATCTCCCAGAACTCCTCAACAAAATGGAGTAGCTGAGAGGAAGAATCGAAGCCTTCAAGAGATGGCAAGAACAATGCTCTTAGAAAGTGGACTTCAAAAGGTTTCTGGGCTGAAGCAGTTAATACTTCATGCTACATTCAGAATCGAGTCTTTCTGAGACCAATTCTGAAAAAGACACCTTACGAGCTGTGGAAGAATAAAATACCAAACATTTCTTATTTCCATGTATTTGGTTCTTCTTGTTTTATTCTCAACACAAAGGACAAACTCTCTAAGTTTGATCCTAAGTCCGATGATGGATACTTCCTAGGATACTCCTCAGTCTCTAAAGCTTACAGAGTATATAACAAAAGGAGTAAATGTGTTGAAGAGACAATCCATATTAAGTTCAAAGAACTTAGTAAGGACCTGTCTCAGAAGATGCTAACTTAGAAGATGAATTTGAGAAACTCAACATCTCTTCTGAGAAAGCCAAAAGGAAAATTCTTATAGATGATGAGACTGACTTCCAACCCATGGAACAATCATCTTCATCTAAAGAAAAATCTAGTAACATCATCAAAGCTCCAGAACCTAGAGAATCTACTTCTCCAAATACAATGGAACCTAGATTCTCAGAAGGACAAGCTTCTGATGACTCAGAAAGAGAACCTTCTGTGTCTCGTTCTCAGAACCCTACTCCTAAAGGGATCAGAGGTTCAAGAGACTTGAAGAACATCTCTCAGAATGAAGTCTTGGGCAATCCAGAAAGTGGCGTAAGAACCAGAAGGAACTATACAAATCTTGCTATGGTTTCTGAACTTGAACCAGATTCCATAGAAGAGGCGTTAGATGATCCTAGCTGGGTAAATGCCATGCAGGATGAACTTGACCAATTCGAGAGAAATCAAGTTTGGAAACTGACTCAGAAACCCAAAGGCAAGAGTGTCATTGGGACTAAATGGGTGTTTCGAAACAAACTTGATGAAAACGGTCAAGTCGTGAGAAACAAGGCCAGATTGGTTGCACAAGGGTACAACCAACAAGAAGGGATAGACTATGATGAAACTTTCGCTCCAGTCGCAAGATTGGAAGCTATCAGAATGTTGCTAGCTTTTGCTGCACACAAAGGTTTCAAACTCTATCAGATGGACGTTAAGTCTGCCTTCTTGAATGGATACCTTTCTGAGGAAGTTTATGTAAAACAACCTCCTGGTTTTGTGAATGATGCATTCCCGGATCATGTATTCAAGCTTACAAAGGCTCTCTATGGTCTGAAACAAGCTCCAAGAGCTTGGTACGATAGATTGAGCTCTTTCCTGCTTAAAAACAGATTCTCAAGAGGGAAAGTGGACACAACTCTTTTACACTCTCAGAAGACTCTGGCTTCTTGATTGTCCAGATTTATGTTGATGACATAATATTTGGCGCAACCAATGAATGCCTCTGCAAAGAATTCTCCAAGCTTATGCAAGGTGAATTCGAGATGAGCATGATGGGAGAGTTAAAATTCTTCCTAGGATTGCAAATCAAGCAAGAGTCAGAAGGGACAGTTATTCATCAAGAGAAGTATACCAAGGAACTTCTGAGGAAGTTTCTGATGGATAAGGCCAAACCTATGAGCACTCCCATGCATCCCTCTCAAGTAATTGACTTGGATGAAGATGGTGAGAAAGTCTCAGAAAGCAACTATCGAGGGATGATTGGCTCACTTCTCTACTTAACTGCCTCCAGACCAGATATCCAACTCAGTGTTGGGATCTGTGCTAGATTCCAGTCTAAGCCTAAGCAATCACACTTAACTGCAGTTAAACGAATTTTACGATATTTAAGTGGAACTACTAATCTTGGTCTTTGGTACGTGAAAGGTTGTTCTTCTGATGTTGTAGGTTACTGCGATGCCGACTACGCTGGAGATAGGATAGATCGCAAAAGCACAAGTGGCTGCTGCTGCTTCTTTGGAAAATGCTTGATCACTTGGTCTTGCAAGAAGCAAAATACGATCGCCCTATCAACTGCTGAAGCTGAATATGTATCTGCTGCGAACTGTTGTTCTCAGATGCTCTGGATTAAGAATCAGCTACTTGATTATCAAATAAGGTACACCAAAATCCCTATCCTCTGTGATAATACAAGTGCTATCAACTTAGCTAAGAATCCTATTCAGCATTCTCGATCCAAGCACATTGATATAAAACATCATTTTATTCGGGATCATGTGCAAAAAGGCGACATTGAACTCAAATTTGTAAATACTGAGGATCAAATCTCAGATATATTTACAAAGCCTTTACCCGAGGATCGTTTCAATGTTCTGAAAGGATTTCTCAATCTAAGATGTTTCTAAGTGCTTTGAAATTTAAAAACTCTCTCTTAGAAACCCCCCCTTAGTCCTAGTTTAGACTCTGAGACGAACAATAGAACTGAGCTTCTGAGCTAGAAGTAGGAAAACACAGAAAAACTATCTGAGAAAATTTGTTCTCAGAAGACTCATCTCTCAGAAAGGAGATCTTCTGAAACATCTCTTAGAAGGAGGATTTCTCAGAAGGACCACCTCTCTCAGAAAGGTACCTTCCGAGAAACAAGTTACCAACGGTAACTTTTGGATAAGTGGCAGGAAACGGCTAGTTATCAGCCATGTCTATAAATACTTATAGCATTGTTTCATTTGAGCACTTTACGTTCAAAACATACCAAAACTCTGCCAAAACCTCTCCTCGCTTTCCAATCCTCATCTGCTCTCTCTCTCTGTCTCTCTCTTGTTCTTCTCTATTTCTTCTCAAAACTTAAAACCTTTCTTTCAAATGGCCGTCTCTGGAGAATCAAGGGCTTAATGAGAAACAATCTCAATGAGATATCCGAAGATATCTCTATGACAATGAGGAAATGCAGTCCCTATCCACAAGACTTATCTCCCACGGAATCTTGCCATGGAAGGGTATGCCTCTCAATGTCTACAATCAGGTGGACGAATCCAATTCACCTTCCTCAAGCAACCTGGATGGCCAGCCATGATGAGTTCCGAGGACGTGTGCTACCCAAATGTGGTAAGAGCTTTCTATTCGCAAATAGAAAGGTTCACCAACAAAGGGGTCAAGAGCAAGATGGTGACCAACAGATCCGCTTCTCCTCCTCTGACATCAACAAAGTCTTCAAGACCTTGAATGGTGGTGCTGTCATCGCCGACGACCCAGAATGGGTCAAGGAGGTAGATGACTCGGAAGAAGAAGTCGTGACACTTCTGACTGGTAGCAACAGCCTACCACTCAAGGGAGTAAAGGTGCCTCATCTCACGCAAAGAGGCTAGAATCATCTTCTCCGTTGTGCAACACACCCTTCTCCCTCGGATTGGAGACATGGGGAACGTTACCACCATGGATGCCTGCCTGCTGTACCACCTACTGAAGAAGGAAAGAGTAGATTTTGGGAGGATGGTGCTCAACTACATGATGCACCAGGCTCATCCGAAGAGGGCTCTCACAAGTCTACCTTACGGAAGCCTTCTGACCAGAATCCTCGACCATTTCTCCTTCCCACTTGAAGACTATGAATACGTCTTCAACCACAGTAAGTTCTCCATGGTCACCTTAAACAACATCAAGAAGAAGAAGGTACCAGATACGGGGGCACCTAAGAAGAAGGAGGAAGCAAAGCCTTCTAAGGGAGCTGCTGGTCCCATCCAGCCCTCTAAGGCTGAGAAAGGAAAGGAAAAGGTTTCCGATCCTTCAGAAAAGAAGAAGAAGAAGCAAAAGGTGACTCATCCTTCTCCAACAAGGGTGACAAGGAGTATGGCTTCTAAGGAAGCTCAGAAGACTCCTCAGAAGGCACCTACGGTTGTTGAGGCTGCTGAAGACTCAGAAGAAACAACATCTGAGCAACCCATGACCAGAAAAAGGAAAGCACCTCCCACTCTCCAAGTCCCAGACGTGCCACCAGAAGGGAAAAAGAAACGTGGTCGTTTGGTAAAAGCTAACTCTAAAACTCCACCTTCATTTCTTCACTCTTCTTCTACTTCAATTCCTATTTCTGATTCTGTTGCTGGTTTTAAACCCACGAAATTTAAAACTAAACTCCTACATTCCTTGAAATATCAGGGAAAAACTCACAAAGGAGTGGGGATAAAAACCACCAAGAAACAGAGCTCGCCAAAGACGACGGGTAAAGAAATTGTAGCAGTTACTGCTACTGCTGCCACCACCGCTGCTGCTACTACTGCTGCTGTTGAAGAAGAAGCAGAAGCTTCTCATCACTCCTCCCCATCTGGAAATGTCTCCCCCACCAGAGAAGACATTCAGGGGCATGGAGGAAATGTAGCTGATTCCTCTTCCGAGGAAGAAGATGCGGCAAGCTTTCGCATTGAGCATCGCACTCCAGATGCTGGAAGCTCCAAGAAAGAGCCCCAGAAGAAGCCCTCTGCGGTTTCTATGGTGGAACATTCTGAGGCAACCACAACTGAAGTTGCCACTGTGAATCCTGAGTCATTGGCTCAGACGATGCGCGAAGTTCAGAAGGCACTGGATCAACCTTCTAAGACTCCAGAAGCTGCTCAGATGCAACAACAACAACAACTACAGCATGAGGAAGCCTTAATTGAACCAACTTCTGAGGTTGGTCTCCTCTCTACTGAGATCCCTTTGGAACATGAGGAAACTCATGTCTCAACACATGACGTAGTGCCAGGGACCACCAGCACTGGGCTCAGCTCAGAGGTGGGCGCTGACGCTACCATGGCTGCCGGAGTTGCAGCAGTTGAGGCATTTGTTGCCACAGTTCCTTAGAAGGAACTCTATCTGAGAAGGACTCTCAGAAGGAACCAGAGGTTCCTCCTCAAGATATAACAGAGGTTCCTCCTACATCCTTTGATCAACAAGGTCCACCTTCTCGATAACGGACTCAATGATTGGTTCCGGCTTTCAGCTGGGAAGGATGGTAGTCACTCCACCCTCTGTGCAATTTCGGCCTTTCTTTGGTCGAACTGAGAAGTTGAAGAGCATTGAAGCCATGCATAGCCAGATCTCAACCTTCAACCTCTCCGACGATGCTCAGACTTCTGGTGCTATGGAGCAACCATCAGCTAGGCAACCCTCTGATCTAGACCTTGCTCTAGTTGCTGAGGACACTCAAAGGCAGCCTTCCATTGAACTTGCTGCTATTGAAGGTAAAGTTGTACAAGAAGAAGAACCTCCTGAATATCAAACAAGGGATATAATCGATGAAGTACTTGAGGCTGAAGTCTCTCGTCCTCCTTCATCTCAACCCTCATCTTCTCAACAGCCTTCCACTGCCTCTGAACTCCCTCCCGAATGCGCTCAGAATGCGACTCAGAGCGAGATTCTCATGGAGATATGCCAGCTGCTACGCTACATTGCCAGAAAGCAGTAGTTCTAAGTCAATGATGGCGTTTATGTCTTAGCCACCCTTTTTGATGTAACAAAGGGGGAGTAGATGAAATGATAAAATTTTTGTACATTGGCTATCGTAAACACTAGGCTAGAACTCAGGGGGAGCAACAACTTAGGGGGAGCCAAATATTTTGTATCTTTACAAAACCATAAATGAAAAATCATTATTTTGGCATCTCATGTTTTACCTATCTTATGCTTATCTTTTATTATTTATTTTTTTTGGCATCTCTTGATTTACTTAGCTTGATATTTCTGAATCTCATACATACATTTATCATGAAATACATGCTATGTAATTGATAATCTCAAACAGTAATCATACATTGCATACTTGAACTGTTGATTATCTCAGCCTTCTAAGAAAATAACGAAGCCTTCTCTCAGAAAGCTAAATTAGTTTCTAAGAAAGCAAAAGTGAATTCTGAATAAGTTATGAACTTACTCAAAAACACTTCTGAACTTAAGCAAAATTATTATCTTAAGACTTAAGTTGTTATCATCAAAAAGGGGGAGATTGTAAGCTCCAGATAAGCTCCAGAACCCTTCTGAAAGAATTAAGCATAATTCTCTTAGAGTTATGAAAGTTTTAATGATAACAAGGTAAGCCATAAGTATAAAATTTTACTTAAGGTTTTGCTAATATGTGCGCTAAGTGTCTCAGAAAGCTATAAATTATTGCAATGCCATGAGCAAAGACCAAGACAAAACATCAAGTAACCTCGAGATCAATTGATAAAATCATAGCGCCAAAGATATCAGAAAGGATATCTCAGAAGCGCAGAAGGTGAAAACATGTTTCTGAGGAAAGAACACTGTCGCCTCAGAAGGGTCTCAGAAGACCTCGCGACTAGTAGTTCTCAGAAGGGTCTTCCCTCAGAAGGTTAGGCTCAGAAGTCCGTACAACTCTTAGAAGGTTGGACTCAGAAGCAACCAAGTGTCTGGACTCAAGGAAGTGCAAACAGTCTCAGAAAGCTCGCTACAACTAGCCAAGGAAGTGGGAACACGCGCACTGTGCAGTTCTGAAAAGTTCCTCATTTTGCGCTGACTGTAGCAGGGAGCCGTTGTGAAAAGGACACAGCCACATAAGCAAAGTGAAAGCTTCTAATTTTGCGGCTCTTTGATGCCTATATATATGAGTTCAATTCCAGAGCAATGTGACGAAACTCTTGCGCAAAAACTCTTGATTAAACGTGCCAAAACTCTGTTGAATTGAAAATCATTTTGCGAAAACTTAGAACTTTCTCAGAAAGACAATTTTTACGAAATTGTTCTTCTAACTTTGCAAAATCTTCTAGTTCTGAATTGGTGTAAATTCTTACATTTGTAAGTTAAATCTAGAAGTCTACTAAGTGTAAAACTAGGTTTGTAACTTAGTCTTGGTAGTTGTTTCCGATCAAATCAAACCTTCGAAAAACGCTAAGTCCTTCTTTGTGTGAAGGCAGTTTTAAGTCCTCTGGTGTTTGAGGCAAAGTTCAAGTCCTTAATTGTTTAAGGCAAGGAAGTCCTCTATTGTGAGGCAAGGAAATCCACTTCGGGTTGTGAAGTGGTGGAAGTCCTTTAACTGGTAAAGGCAGTGTTGTCTGAGAAGGCACATTAAGAAAAATATCTAAGAACTCTCAACTGAAGGTTGAGGACTGGAGTAGGTTGGTTATAACCGAACCAGTATAAAACTCTTTGTGTTAAGCTTTTCTTCCTTACTCTTTAATTGCGTAAAGCTTTGAGAAAAACGTAACTTCGATTTTAATTAAGAAGTCTCGTGAAAACATTACTGATTAAAATCAGAAAGTGTTTAAAAGATTATAACCTAAAGTCATTTTCTTAAAACTGCTCAGATAGGAAACTTCTCAGAAAGACTGAGTTCTCAGAAACTCAATCTTCTCAGAAAGCTATTTCCGCTGCAAACTCTTAAATCTACCTTCTGAGTAAAAACAGCTTTCTAAGTAAAAGTTTTAAGAAGTAATTTTTAAAACTTGCACGATTCAACCCCCCCCTTCTCGTGCACACACACACTTTCACACTTAAGGACTTGAACTTTGCCTCAAACAAGCGAGGACTTAAAACTGCCTTCTAACAGTGAAGGACTTAGCGTTTTTCGAGTGTAGTTTTGATTTCGAAAACAACTACTAAGATTAAGATACAGACTTAGTTTTCTCTTAGTAGACTTCTAGATTTAACTTACAAACGTAAGAATTTACACCAATACAAAGCTAGAAGATTTTTCGCAAAGTTTGAAGAACAATTTGATTAAAAATTGTCTTTCTGAGAAAGTTCTAAGTTTTCGCAAATTATTTTCAATTTAGCAGAGTTTTGGCACGTTTAATGAAGATTTTTAGCGCAAGAATTTTGTCACAATGCTCTGCAATTGAACTCATATATACAGGCATTAAAGAGCCGCGAAAATAGAAGCTTTCACTTTGCTGATGTGGCTGTGTCTGGCTCAGAACGGCTCCCTGCTACTGTCAGCGCGAAATGAGGAACTTTTCTGACTTATACAGTGCGCGTGTTCCCACTTCCTTGGCTTGTTGTAACGAGCTTTCTGAGAGTGTTTGCCGAATTCATTGAGTCTTGACACTTGGTTGCTTCTGAGTCCAACTTTCTGAGAGTTGTACGGACTTCTGAGGCGAACCTTCTGAGGGAAGACCCTTTTGAGAATCACCAGTTGCCAGGTCTTCTGAGACCTTTCTGAGGCGACAATGTTCTTCACTCAGAACTGCACTTTCACCTTTTGCGTTTCTTGAGCATCCTTTCTTATGTCTTTCACGCTATGATTTCTTCTTGTAATTCATAAGGTTACTCGTTGTTTGTCTTGATCTTACTCATGGAGTTGCAAAATTTTAAGCTTTCTGAGACACTTAGCACACATATTAGCAATACCTTAAGTAAAATTTTATACTTATGGCTTACTTTGTTATCATTAAAACTTTCTAAATCTCTAAGAGAAATACTTCAATTTCTCTCAGAAAGGTTCTGGAGCTTACAACTTCAACCTACACCTTCACCAAGGTGACTCACTGCCTTTGAAAACCACAAAGGACTTCCCTTGCACCAACAACTAGGTGACTCATTGCCTTTGACAACTACAAAGGACTTTTCTTGCACCAACAACTAGGTGACTCACTGCCTTTGACAACTACAAAGGACTTCAACCTTGCCTTCAACACCGAAGGACTTTCTACCCTTGCCTTATACCCACTAAGGACTTCTTGCCTTAGAAAAATAAGGACTTTGTATAAAAGATGTGATTTTTACCAATCAAAAACTTAGATGAAACTAAGTTTGAACCTTGATGGAGTTTTCTCTCAAAGAAAAACTAGCAAAGCTAGGATAAACAATAAAGCTCACTCTTTTAAGAATTACAACCTTTACCCAAAAGAAAATAAAAACTTGAGGTCTAGAGGTTGAAGATGAAGAGAAATAAGGATTGATTTCGACAGCGTTTTGGCACTTGTAAGCTTGGGTAGTCTCTTACATTCTTGGGCATTGAGGTCTTCTATTTATAGGGAAAATAGCACCTCAATTTTCGAAATTTAGAAGCTTGATCTCCACCCTTGATTTAAATTTGAAATCTCTTGATCCAATGGTGAGAGCTCCTTGATTCGATTTGAAATTTATCTTCCAAAAATAGAAAAATCAAATAAGAGGAAATTTAATCTTGGCTCTTGATTCAAATATTTCCCTTTAATCCAAAGGTTAATATTTGATCTTAAATATAAAAACTTTATAACCAAGCATTTGAAATAAGGAAACTTCATCTTGACCCTTGAATTTTAATTGTGCCTTGATCTTATGGTATGCATTGCTTCATCATAATTTCACAAAATCTTGCAAAATTTGCAAGCATTTTTGCGCCACTTTTGGAGAGAGAAAGGCTAGGGTTTTTAGCTTTTCTTGCTCCACAAGTGTGCCTTCATGTTGGTACGAATTAGGATTTCACAATTTCTCATTTCTTGAAAATCCTAAATCCCCAAACATGGTCTTCCAGGGAATCTTCTGAAGGTTGATTCTTGAATCTTGAGGCTTGAGATTCTTTTGGAGTCTTGAGATTCTTCGGGATCTTGAAAGAATCTTCGGGAATCTTCTGGAATCTTCACAGAATCTTCGAGAATCTTCTAGACTTGAAATTCATGACAAAATCTTCTGAGGTCTTCGTGTAGAATCTTCAACAGAATCTTCTGGTCTCGCATGGAATCTTCCGGGAATCTTGTAGATTCATATAGAATCTTTAGGAGGCTCACAGAATCTTTTTTAAAGTGTCCGTAAAAATATTTTGTTACTTAAATTCAAAATATATTCTAGAATAAATTCTAGTTTAATTATTTTTAAATCATTTGCATTTAATTCTCCATACAAGATCTTTCTAGATTTCCCCCATATATATAGATAATTTCGAAATTATTAAACAATCTATATAATATTGTAAAAGACAGGTTATGGTTGATTACCAATTTGTCCATTAACTGAGTCTCTATAAATGTGACACGTATGCAATTTTAGGTATCCTTTATTTTTATTCTTTCAAGATATTTACAAATCTTTAATGTATCTTTTAAATATTAATATCCAATATGTATCTTTTATTTTATTTAGAATAATTGATTTTATGCATAAAATATTTGGAAATGATAATATTTGATTTGGAAATGTCTATTCACATTTCATAATATAAATATGGAAAATCTTATTTCGAAATACATATGATAAAATCTTCTTTATATAAATTTTCTATTTACATTCACATTATAAAAAATCTTCTTTCAGATTCTTTTCTTTGTTTATAGCATTTGATGTTAAATTATGGTTAAATCATCTATATCTATATATATATATCTATATATTTTTCCACCTTCTCAACCCTTTCAACTTCGTTTTTTTCTTTTCCTCTCTTATTTTGCCATCTATATTTCTTGCTCTTCTTTTTTTTTTCTCTTTCTTATTTCATTTTTTTCATCTACCTTCTTAGTCATCCTTCATTTTTTTTCTATTTTTTAATTTATTTTTAATTCTTCTTCTTTCATTTTCTATTCTCCATCTTTCTTCTATATTTTTTTATTGTTTCATTCTTCTCCTCATTTTCTATTCTTCATAATTTAATATTTGACATGATTGATTAACTGTCTCACGGGAAATGTAAAACATAAATAATGAACATGTTTTTTTAAAAGAGAATAATTACGAATTATTAGTAATTATTAATGTTTGATAATTAGTGATATTTGAATATTTTACCTGTAATTTAATGATTTTTAGTGATTGATAATTAGTGAATATTTTAGAAAATTTTAGTGATTGATATTAAATATTTTTAATATTTTTTGTTAATTAGGAATAAATGAATATGAATTAGTAATTTTTAATTTTTAATATTTTTATTGATTGTTGGACGGGAATAGATATGAATAATTAGTAATTATTAATGATTGATAATTATTAGTTTTGAAATATTTTCTATGATTTCGGTAGTTTTTAGTGATTGATAATCTGTAAACTATGATTATTTTTGGTTGATTGTTGAAAGAGAATAATTATAAATATTTTATGAATACAAATTTGATATTGAAAAAGATGAAAACTAATTATGTGATTGAATAATTTTATTTGCATCCACTAATATAATAATAATTTTATTATGTATTTTTAGTGTTATATTTACAAAATAAATTTATGAATAACATATTTTCATTTAACTTCATTTTATACAAATATTTTTTCATTAATTATTTAATATCTTAAACGTAAAATTTGATATAATCCCCGTGCATCGCACGGGTACAAGACTAGTATTGTGTAAAATAGAGATTTGATTTTGATTCCCTATTTATTAATAAATTTCGAATTATATATATATATATAATAATTTTTTAATTTTGAAGAGAGAGAATGTAAAATAGAGATTTGATATTGATTCCCTATTTTAATTCTTATATTTCAAAATATATATATATATTATATATATTAAAATACATGAATGACTAAATAGAGATTTTCTATTTAAATCCATGCATTTTCCATAAATAGATTTTTGGGAAATCATAGAGTCTTCCAACCAAACTTTCCTTAATTAGAAAAACTTTGACTTAGTCTTCAAAAATTAGAATTGCTTGTCTTCCAAGCCTTGTATGTTGCTGTGTGATAACGCGGTTTTTACCAACATTTTATACCCTTAATTTGGATGATTGTATGCAATTCTTAGCTCTATTTTGGCCTCTTTATTGTATTAATTCAACTTGAGATTAATCTGAGCTTAATAGAAATAAAGGCTAAAATAACAAGTTTTATGATGTTTTTACAATTCAAGGATGACCTTTGCACTTGATCTTGGATATTTCGTATTTTTAGTGCAGGTCACAGGTATTATTGCAGCTGTAGACATCAGGAACTGAGCAAGAAGCAGAGCAGTGGAATTCAGAGCAAGCATCGAGCGCTCCAGCGCCTGTAGCGCGCCCCAGCGCGCGTGGCTCATTTAAACCAGTCACGTGCACAACGCTGGCGCTCCAGCGCCCGTAGCGCACCCAGCGCCGCGCCGCAACTCTGTCACAGCAGAAACCCTAATCTGCACGAGTTGGAGGCCCAATTAGCTAGGGTTTGGAGGCTGCTCACTCTATTTAAAGAAGGCTAATGCATCAGAAACACATCATCTCTACACTCTCTACTATCACTTCTTGAACCACTTATTTTCTTTTCCTAGTTAGAGTTATTTGTCTTTCCATTAGGATTTCCATCTTTCCTAGTTTAGCTCTAGCTCCATCTTTTACATTTCAAACGTTATTCGTCCAGCCCTTTTGGGTTTTGTAAGTTACTCTTTCTCAGTAATACAGTTATTCGTTTTTCTATCTTGCCAACTTGCATTTAATTTCTTTTTAATTCATTGCCCTTTAATTCATTACCAAATTTTAATTTTGTAACATTTTATTTTGCTTTTTATATTTTATAGTTATAATTAACCAATTTATGTTTTTTAGATTCAACTTTGCATTAGGGAGTCTCATGCACTGAGTACATGACAGCAACTGGCCAATTCTGCAGCAGCACTAGCGCCCTAGCGCACCTGTCCGGAACGCTGTATGTTCTGCCTCAGACGGTTTTTCTCTATACCCTTTTCTCTGTTCTTTTAATGTTTGTCACTGAGGACAGTGCCTTATTCAAGTGTGGGGAGGGTGTAGAAATTGCTTTTATGTATATCTTGCATGTATAGTCATTTTGTTTTATTTTCCTTTTTTTTATGTGTTTTTAGGTAGATGATTGGGTAGTTTTCTTTATAGCACCTTTTGGTCTGAAATTGCTCTGCCCTTTAATTTAACTCTGAAATGTTGGCATGATAACATAATTTTAGTTTGAATTGTTTGTGTTATCTCTGTTTGGTTGGTTGGATTACCTGTGAGATTTGAGCTTTAAATGTGATTACATGTATCAACTAATCACTTTCTTTCTGTGAGCACACACACACTTGTATTTGTCATTCCTGAATTTGCTTGATTCTTGTTTTGCATTTTATACATGTTGCATGTGATTGAGGCATAATTTTGTTTTTACATTTAAAAGCCACTTAGCCACTTAGCCAAATAGCCAACCCATACACAATTCCCAATTGTTTGTAGCCAATTTGAGCCTTTATCCCTTTTTTGTTACTAAGCTCATTACAAGCCAAAGACAGAAAAACAATGAAAAATCCCCTCTGAGAAACTAGGAGGACATGGTTTGATTATTGGGCAAAGGTCTTAAGTGTGGGGAAATTGGGTTAAGTTGAGTGCTGGTATAGAGTGCAAAATATTGGGATATGTTGTAAGGGTAGCTTTTGTACTTAAGTGGTTCCTTGTTATTTTCTTTTCCACCTCATTTTAATTACCAAAGGAATTGAGATGAGATATAATAAAAAAAAAAATTCGAAAAATACAGAAAAATCAAGAAGAAAAATGTGAATTCCTGCAAATAAAGGTTGTTGGGTTCCTGGGAATTAATATGAAAATATTTGGGAACATTGGGAATGATAATTGTAAGAATTTATGGGTTATTGATCTTGGGTATTTCTATTCTATCCATCTCTTCTCTCTTCATCTTTTCTGTAGTGATAGAAGTCATCCAGGATTGATCAAACCATGAAGTCTTAGTTCTTTGGAAATTGAGTCCACTTCCCATATATGCCACACCTGTCCCAAGCCCCGTTACAACCCTGAAAAGACCTCTTGATGCACCATGTTTGTAAAAATTGCAATGTTAGGAGTATAGCAAATTTCTGGAATGTAAATACTTGTGTGAATTATTCAAATTGAGTGCTAAGCCAAGACACTGAGTGATTGAGAGAGAAACACACTGGTGAGGGCCATATCAACCAACTTTGCATAACATGAATTGATTCTTCTAACTCATAAACTTTTCTTGATGCCAACTGATAACATGTCAAGGGTATTGTATAAATCTGACCAAGGTGTGCTGTTTTGAATAACTTGCTATCATCTGTAGATTTTATTTTTCTTTTAGGACTTAGCTTAGGTGTTAGATATGTTAGCCAATACTCTGATAGATGCTTGGAATCTTGCTTTTGCATGAGGACATGCAATTGTTCAAGTGTGGGGATATTTGATAACGCGGTTTTTACCAACATTTTATACCCTTAATTTGGATGATTGTACGCAATTCTTAGCTCTATTTTGGCCTCTTTATTGTATTTAATTCAACTTGAGATTAATCTGAGCTTAATAGAAATAAAGGCTAAAATAACAAGTTTTATGATGTTTTTACAATTCAAGGATGACCTTTGCACTTGATCTTGGATATTTCGTATTTTTAGTGCAGGTCACAGGTATTATTGGAGCTGTAGACATCAGGAACTGTGCAAGAAGCAGAGCAGTGGAATTCAGAGCAAGCATCGGGCGCTCTAGCGCCTGTAGCGCGCCCCAGCACGCGTGGCTCATTTAAACCAGTCACGTGCACAACGTTGGCGCTCCAGCGCCCGTAGCGCGCCCCAGCGCCGCGCCGCAACTCTGTCACAACAGAAACCCTAACCTGTACAAGTTGGAGGCCCAATTAGCTAGGGTTTGGAGGCTGCTCACTCTATTTAAAGAAGGCTAATGCATCAGAAACACATCATCTCTACACTCTCTACTATCACTTCTTGAACCACTTATTTTCTTTTCCTAGTTAGAGTTATTTGTCTTTCCATTAGGATTTCCATCTTTCCTAGTTTAGCTCTAGCTCCATCTTTTACATTTCAAACGTTATTCGTCCAGCCCTTTTGGGTTTTGAATGTTACTCTTTCTCATTAATACAGTTATTCGTTTTTCTATCTTGCCAACTTGCATTTAATTTCTTTTTAATTCTTGCCCTTTAATTCATTGCCATGAGTAGCTAATTTTCTTGGTGGTTTATGAGGGTGTGAACATCATTGGGGTACTTTGAGGCTTTGTTCTTAATCTTGCATAAGTTTTCATTATCAACCCTTAACATGTAATTTGAGATCTTGAATTATGTGTTTAACCCCTTTGTCTTGGCTTACTCGATTGAGTTGGCTAATTCATTAGCATATGTTTGTGTGTTAGTTGATTAATTGATGCATGACATATTAGGAATTGGTAATGAGTAATTAATTGGCTGATTAGTCTCTTTAATTAGATTAATGTGATTGGCTTTAATAATTGTTGAAAGTGGAACTAAAGGTGAGATCTCACTGATTAATCCCATTCTAGGCAGTTAATCATTAGAATCACAACAAAGAGGTTAGATCTAACTCCGGCGTAATTAATCAACTCATGCATTCTTTTGTAGCCAATGATTGACACCCTAATGAATGTTCCACCCCCATAAACCGCTGCTTTTATTATTTCCATTTTTATTCCATTTTAATTATCTTGCACACAAAAACCCCCAATTGTGACAAACCGTCAGACAACTAGTCTCGTGTATTACTCTCTTAGCCATTCCTTGTGAGAGACGACCGTGGTTTCCACTAAACTATATTAGGGGAACTTGGTTTTAAAAATAATTAAATTTATGACTGTTACGACGCGCCCATCAAATTTTTGGCGCCGTTGCCGGGGAATGGCGATGAAAGTAATCTCTAGTTGTGTGATTTGTGAATATTGTACATAATCGTTTTTCTTTGTTTCTTTGAAAAATAAAAAACAACAAAAAGATCTTTTTTATTTTTGCATTGCATTACATTTAGCATTTGCATCTACAGAACTTGCTGTTCGCAGAACAGCAAATTTCTGCGCCGACACGAGCGCCCGAGCGCCTAGTGAGCGCTCCAGCGCCTTGTCAGAGAGCGCCCTAACGCCCTTGGACCGCCCGAGCGGTCGTTCGTTGTCCTGCAGCACGTTTTTATGTTTTCTTCTCCTATTTTTCTTCTTTTTCTATACTAACATGAACACTAACCCCAATTTTAGTCTCCAAGATTTTAGTTTCCATGGTTTTGCAGGTTATCAACCAAGTAGTGAGATGCAAGCACCACCATTACCCTCAAACCTTCACCAAACACCATACCCTCAACCATACTATGAACCATACCCATCCTTTGACCCCTACTACCAGCCATATAATGACCCACCACCACCCTCCTACATTGAACCGTTTCCATACACATACCATGAGCCTAATCCTTACCCATACCCAACCGAATACCTTGATCAACCAACCATTGAACCATTCTACCAACCACAACCTTCTCCGCCTCTTGCACCGTCTACTCCTTGCGATGATACTGAAAGCTCCATGATGAGACAAATCTTTGAAGTGCTCATGACAAACCGGCAAGCACTTTTGCGCATGGAAGAGGACCTCCAACAATTGAGAACTCAGACCACCTCATCACCACCACCACCTTCTCCATTACCACCTTCTTTACCACCACCAGCTTCACCTCCACATTCACCATCACAAGAGGAACCGGAGTTCCCTATTGTTGAAGATAATTATGCTTTAGAGCAATTGGATTGGGAAACATTGAAGGCCATGGTGGAAGAATTATCTGGGGAAGTCGAGGAAGACTCCGATGTGGAGATAGTCTATGAGACCCTCCACCCTTATCATTACCGTGCTGGAGACCGTATGTGCGGAGGAAGTTCTTGAGTGTTGGAGTCGCTGCAGAGATTCCATCACTAGGAGGAATTGACAAGGCATGCAAGACGGAGGAAGTCATGGATTCTACCACCTCATCCCCTGTTGTTTCAAGGCAACCATTGGACCTTCCCCATTTGCTCTTGGGCCTCATGAGTATGCTTGTCTCGAGACTGATGCTCAACTTCTTACCCTTTGTGGGTGTCGGTATCTTTTCGAGCTCAAATTTCTTGGAAACTAACTGATTTAAATTTTGTTTTTCTCTAACCCATCTTGTGAGGATTTTTCATCCCTCCTCACTTGATTTTGTTGGTTTTAGGGATGCCTTTTGCAGGAATGGGTGTTGTGCTCCAAGGGGCAATCTAAGGACCAAAACTCTTGGGTTCCGGACTAAGAAGGGAACCATTCTCTTTGGAGTGGTTCACTTCTCATGAGATCCCGGTGGAGGTATGGAAAGCACACCATGGTGGAAGGTCCTAGATCAATTCAAGCATAAGCCGCCCTGAGAGGGGACTGACCAAACGTCCAACTTAGGGACGTTAAAACAAAGTGCTTTGTGGGAGACAACCCACCAAATTTTAATTTTGTAACATTTTATTTTGCTTTTTATATTTTATAGTTATAATTAACCAATTTATGTTTTTTAGATTCAACTTTGCATTAGGGAGTCTCATGCACTGAGTACATGACAGCAACTGGCCAATTGTGCAGCAGCACTGGCGCCCTAACGCATAAAACGCGCCCCAGCGCTCGAATGGTCCTTGTCCATGCGCCCCAGCGCGCATATCACGCCCTAGCGCACCTGTCCGAGACGCTGTCTGTTCTGCCTCAGACGGTTTTTCTCTTACCCTTTTCTTTGTTCTTTTAATGTTTGTCACTGAGGACAGTGCCTTATTCAAGTGTGGGGAGGGTGTAGAAATTGCTTTTATGTATATCTTGCATGTATAGTCATTTTGTTTTATTTTCCTTTTTTTTATGTGTTTTTAGGTAGATGATTGGGTAGTTTTCTTTATAGCACATTTTGGTCTGAAATTGCTTTGCCCTTTAATTTAACTCTGAAATGTTGGCATGATAACATAATTTGAGTTTGAATTGTTTGTGTTATCTCTGTTTGGTTGGTTGGATTACCTGTGAGATTTGAGCTTTAAATGTGATTACATGTATCAACTAATCACTTTCTTTCTGTGAGCACACACACACTTGTATTTGTCATTCCTGAATTTGCTTGATTCTTGTTTTGCATTTTATACATGTTGCATGTGATTGAGGCATAATTTTGTTTTTACATTTAAAAGCCACTTAGCCACTTAGCCAAATAGCCAACCTATACACAATTCCCAATTGTTTGTAGCCAATTTGAGCCTTTATCCCTTTTTTGTTACTAAGCTCATTACAAGCCAAAGACAGAAAAACAATGAAAAATCCCCTCTGAGAAACTAGGAGGACATGGTTTGATTATTGGGCAAAGGTCTTAAGTGTGGGGAAATTGGGTTAAGTTGAGCGCTGATATAGAGTGCAAAATATTGGGATATGTTGTAAGGGTAGCTTTTGTACATAAGTGGTTCCTTGTTATTTTCTTTTCCACCTCATTTTAATTACCAAAGGAATTGAGATGAGATATAATAAAAAAAATTCAAAAATACAGAAAATCAGAAGAAAAATGTGAATTCCTGCAAATAAAGGTTGTTGGGTTCCAGGGAATTAATATGAAAATATTTGGGAACATTGGGAATGATAATTGTAAGAATTTATGGGTTATTGATCTTGGGTATTTCTATTCTATCCATCTCTTCTCTCTCCATCTTTTCTGTAGTGATAGAAGTCATCCAGGATTGATCAAACCATGAAGTCTTAGTTTTTTGGAAATTGAGTCCACTTCCCATATATGTCACACCTGTCCCAAGCCCCGTTACAACCCTGAAAAGACCTCTTGATGCACCATGTTTGTAAAAATTGCAATGTTAGGAGTATAGCAAATTTATGGAATGTAAATACTTGTGTGAATTATTCAAATTGAGTGCTAAGCCAAGACACTGAGTGATTGAGAGAGAAACACACTAGTGAGGGCAAAATCAACCAACTTTGCATAACATGAATTGATTCTCCTAACTCATAAACTTTTCTTGATGCCAACTGATAACATGTCAAGGGTATTGTATAAATCTGACCAGGGTGTGCTGTTTTGAATAACTTGCTATCATCTGTAGATTTTATTTTTCTTTTAGGACTTAGCTTAGGTGTTAGATGTGTTAGCCAATACTCTGAGAGATGCTTGGAATCATTGCTTTTGCATGAGGATATGCAATTGTTCAAGTGTGGGGATATTTGATAACGCGGTTTTTACCAACATTTTATACCTTAATTTGGATGATTGTATGCAATTCTTAGCTCTATTTGGCCTCTTTATTGTATTTAATTCAACTTGAGATTAATCTGAGCTTAATAGAAATAAAGGCTAAATAACAAGTTTTATGATGTTTTTACAATTCAAGGATGACCTTTGCACTTGATCTTGGATATTTCGTATTTTTAGTGCAGGTCACAGGTATTATTGGAGCTGTAGACATCAGGAACTGAGCAAGAAGCAGAGCAGTGGAATTCAGAGCAAGCATCGACCGCTCCAGCGCCTGTAGCGCGCCCCAGCGCGCGTGGCTCATTTAAACCAGTCACGTGCACAACGCTGGCGCTCCAGCGCCCGTAGCGCGCCCCAGCGCCGCGCCGCAACTCTGTCACAGCAGAAACCCTAATCTGCACGAGTTGGAGGCCCAATTAGCTAGGGTTTGGAGGCTGCTCACTCTATTTAAAGAAGGCTAATGCATCAGAAACACATCATCTCTACACTCTCTACTATCACTTCTTGAACCACTTATTTTCTTTTCCTAGTTAGAGTTATTTGTCTTTCCATTAGGATTTCCATCTTTCCTAGTTTAGCTCTAGCTCCATCTTTTACATTTCAAACGTTATTCGTCCAGCCCTTTTGGGTTTTGTAAGTTACTATTTCTCATTAATACAGTTATTCGTTTTTCTATCTTGCCAACTTGCATTTAATTTCTTTTCAATTCTTGCCCTTTAATTCATTGCCATGAGTAGCTAATTTTGTTGGTGGTTTATGAGGGTGTGAACATCATTTGGGTACTTTGAGGCTTTGTTCTTAATCTTGCATAAGTTTTCATTATCAATCCTTAACATGTAATTTGAGATCTTGAATTATGTGTTTAACCCCTTTGTCTTGGCTTACTCGATTGAGTTGGCTAATTCATTGGCATATGTTTGTGTGTTAGTTGATTAATTGATGCATGGCATATTAGGAATTGGTAATGAGTAATTAATTGGCTGATTAGTCTCTTTAATTAGATTAATGTGATTGACTTTAATAATTGTTGAAAGTGGAACTAAATGTGAGATCTCACTAATTAATCCCATTCTATGCAGTTAATCATTAGAATCACAACAAAGAGGTTAGATCTAACTCCGGCGTAATTAATCAACTCATGCATTCTTTTGTAGCCAATGATTGACACCCTAATGAATGTCCCACCCCCATAAACCGCTGCTTTTATTATTTCCATTTTTATTCCAATTTAATTATCTTGCACACAAAAACCCCCAATAGTGACAAACCGTCAGACAACTAGTCTCGTGTATTACTCTCTTAGCCATTCCTTGTGAGAGACGACCCTGGTTTCCACTAAACTATATTAGGGGAACATGGTTTTAAAAATAATTAAATTTATGAGTGTTACGACGCGCCCATCACTATGATACCCCGTATCATAGTGTACCTTAGGAAGGACTTTTCTCAAGACGCGTCAGAAACACGTCAGCAAGTTCCTGTCAGAAGGGACTCGCTAGCGAGCAGTCAGCTCCCGCTAGCGAGCAGTTGGTCGCCAGCGACCGCAGTCAAGTCGCTAGCGATGGGATCAAGTCCCACATCGTTAAGAATGGACGTCAAGACGTTGCTGACAGAAGGTGCTAGCTAGCGAGCAGCCACTGCCCGCTAGCGAAGAGCTTGTCGCTAGCGACCTTATGCTAGTCGCTAGTGACCGGACCGAAGTCCCACATCGGTCACAGCTAGTTCAACCTTTCCCCCCCTCACCCTATATATATGAGAGGTTATGTTACCTCACACCTCACATCTCACACTCAGCCTTTTTCAAAGCAGTGCTATGGGGCATCCTTCGTTGTTGAGGATTGTGTGAGCTCGACGTCTTGGGGATACTCTGCTAGAGCAAGTTCCCGACGGTGAGTGAAAAGACGTTTTTGCCCCTGTCAGCGTGCTGATCGCTAGCGAGCTGTGAGAGCTCGCTGGCGAGTGTGCCGTCGCTAGCGAGAAGGTGTTGCTCGCTAGCAAAGGTTCAGTGCGCAGCCTAGTTCAAGTTTTTCTTTTCTTTTGTGCGGTCCTGATGGGTCTTTTGCACGCCAGGTGCAAACGCGGTGCCGATAGTTGGAGCCGGAGCTAGCGGTGCCTTCCAGTCTCAGGACCTTCCAGGTGAGTGGAGGTTTTAGGGTGGATGTGTCGTGGCTGCCACATAGTAGCTTTTATATATGTCTATATGTTTATATGTTTATATGTTTATGTTCATATGTTTATATGTTTATGTTTATGTCTATGTTTATGTTTATAGTTATATTTATGTTTATGTTTATATTTATGTTTATATGCTTAGATAGATAGTATGATAGGTAGATAACATGCTTAGGTAGTTAATATGATAGGTCTATAACGTGCTTAGGTAAATGACATGATTAGGAAGGTAACCTGCTTAGTTAGAACACATGCATAACCTTTGTAAGATAATATAATATAGTAAGATAATATAACATAGAAAGATAATATAACATAGTAACATAGCATAATCTGGTAAAATAACCTCACGTGGTAAGATAACATGACATGGTAAAATAACATGATAAGATAATATAATCTAGTAATTAATATGATCTAGAAATTAATATCAAGTAATTAATACCACTTAGTGAGTTAATTATAACCTAATAAATAATATAACCTAGTGAGATAATGTAACCTAGTAAAACGCCATAACCTATTAGGATAATATAACATAATAAGATAACGTAACTCATTAAGATAATATAACTTAGTAGAATAACGTGACCTAGTAAGACAGTAAGCTCCAGTAAGATAACACGTCTTAGACAGATAATATACCTTAGACAGATAATATACCTTAGTCAGATAATAAACCTTAGTAAGATAAGATACTGTAATAGAAACGTGCCTTAGAGGATAACAGATTTTAATGGAGGATAATGCTCAGATAGATAAGTTCCCTAATAGATAACATGACAGGAATGAGTGAATGACTTCTAGATCTCTTTGTATTTATGTTATGCGTTATGATGTTATGCATTATGATCATATTTATTATATGCGCTATGAGCTTGAATGATTTATGCTATGCTATGCCATGATATGAAGCAAGTTAGAATCCATTGATATATGATCAGTATGATAACATGCAGTGTATGAGTAGAATGATTGTAGAATTGTGTGATGACTGTTTACGTAGTCTGCGAACCGTCGTAGTATGTATTTCAACGCTATAGCCCGGATGTAGCTCCCGGTCGAGTTTAGCCGTGACATACTGCCACGAAGCGCCTCGAGTCCCACCCCAGATACAGTATGACTGGCCTCACCTGCGTGGTTGTAGAGGTCCAGATCGCAGGGCGGCTCGTGTTCCGTCATTTATCAGTTTAGCATGGGGGCTCGAGTGCGGATATCTCCGGCGGTACGCGTCCGTCGTCAGAGAAGTGCAGTTACGTAGATAGGACAAGTATATGTGATTGATAACATGATAGTATGTGTTGCATGACATGCATGATACCCCATCACTCAGCTGCGACTCACTCCCCGCATTTTGTTTCAGAGTTCGATCAAGAGGCAGACGAGGAACCGTTGATCCAGTAGAGGTCGGTTGCAGTTGATTTCCCTTGGTGAGCTCCGCATTTTTCGTGGAGTCTTAGCGGTCTATGTTTAGTTTATATTTCACAGTCAAGTCAATCATGTATAGTTTTGCTCCAGACTTTAGAGGTAGGATTCCTTTATCACTTAAGTTACGTTTCAGTATACTGAACTAGTATGTAAGTTTCAGATTAATACAGTTATATATGATTATCAGTTAAACAGTTAATTCAGTTATTTCAGTTATTCGGTTTATTTAATATGCATGTTGTCCAGTCCTTAAGTTATGCTCTAGTAGCGTGTTCGTTGGGATAGAGCCCTTCGCACGGACACCCCTAAGTAGCGGGGTGTTACAGTTGCGCCACTTTTGATGGTCCATGGTGGTCAAGATGTGTCTTTTTATTTTATCAAATAAATTAAAAACACTTAATAAACCATTAGTCCAACCAAATTAAAACTTTTATTTTAATTAAGAATTTTATCATTCAAAATCTTCAATGATGAGCTAAAGGGTTCTTGGTGTTAGCTCCAAGAACCCTACATTATCATAAGATGTTTTGAATGATAAAAATCTCTAAGTGTTGGATAAGAATTTTGCTTGTGAATACTAATGGTTTCATCAAGTGTTTCAGGAGGTTAACCTATGAGGTATTAAAAATATTAAGAAAACATTTGAAGCAAAAGAGCACCTAAAAGGCGCATAACTAAGCTTAAGGAGCTAAGAGGCGCATAGCACAAGCTAAAGCTAGAGGCTCATAGCATATGCTAAACCTAGAGGCTCATAGCATAAGCTCAAAGCATCAAGGGAAGCTTCTTGCACCACAAGCAAGCTATAGATGGAGCATAGCATAAGCTCAAGACACCAAGGGAAGCTTCTTGCACCACAAGCAAGCTATAGGTGGAGCATAGCATAAGCTCAAGACACCAAGGGAAGCTTCTTGCACCACAAGCAAGCTATAGGTGGCGCATAGCATAAGCTCAAGACACCAAGGGAAGCTTCTTGCAACACAAGCAACCTCTAGGTGGAGCAAAATACAAGCTCAACACATCAAGGGAAGCTCAAGCTAGTAAGCAAAGCTACCTAGTAACCAAAGCTAATCACCTAGGCTTGGTGATAATAAAACAAGCTAAGCACACCAAGGAATTTCAAGATTAAGCAAGCTCAAGCTCAAGCAAGCTCAAGCACAAGCAAGCTCAAGCAAGCACAGGCACATGGAAGCTCAAGCAAGCATAGGCGCATGGAAACATGAGCTCAAGCATTAAAGACAAGTTCAAAGTTTCCTTATTTTGAAGTGGACTTTGATGCCTATAAATACCCCATCATTTGACAAGAACATCAAGAGAATCAAGAACAAAAAAGTCGAAACTCTGTCAAAAATCCTAACAACTATTTGTACTCGAATTCATATATATTTAGATCAAAAGGGGTAATTTGTAAGGTTTGAGCTAGAACAATTTGAATACTCTTGTTTTTGCAAGTTAAGCTTAGAAGATCAAATAAGAGCAAAACTTAGTTGTATCTAAGTTCTTATTTGATTCTTAGAATCACAAGAATCTCTTCAATTTACAGTTTGTACAAGTCCTTCTAGTTGTGAAGGCAAAAGTCCTTGAAGGTTCAAGGCAGGGTAGAAAGACCTTCAGTGTTGAAGGCAAGAAAGTCATCTCTAGGCTGAGGTGCAGTTAGTCACTTAAAGTGTGAAGTGCAAGAAGTCCCCAGTGGTGTGCTGAGGCATAAATACTTCAAGTGTTTGGAGGTGGTGATTAGTAAACTCTCAAGTGAAGCTTGAGGACTGGAGTAGGCACATTGCCGAACCAGTATAAAAACTTACTGTGTGCACTCTCTTTACCTTTATCTTTTACATAGCATTTTCGCATAACATAGAGCACACACACTTGCACCTAACTTGATTAAAGTAACATAACTTAGCCACCTAGAGCCAAAGCTCAAAAGCTACATCAATTAACATAATCTACAACCACAAAGTGATTATAACATAAGCAAGCCTTACATCTAAGGCTAAGCTAATTCGAAACTTAAGCTTGCATCATTCTCTAATCCGCTGCACTCTATAACTAGACAAGCTTATAGCTTGATCAGAATTGCAAGTTTCAGGAAGCAAAGTTTTTAAGCAGACGTGATTCAACCCCCCCTTCTCACGTCACAAGCACCTTCACTTGGAGCTAACATATGGATGGGTAAGCAATATGGGAAGCCATCCTTTCAATGTATCTGAAAACACATTCTCTCGTGTTTTTGATTTGGAAGATAATAGTGTGATCATAATCGACAAGCCTAGATGGTACAATGATGAAAAGAATGATGAAGAGGATGTTTCAAGAATTTTGTGCACCAACCATAGAATACACCCTCTATCCATTAAAATACATCACTTGCGTCCAATGGCAAAGATTTTGCTACAAGTTGTTAGGGAAGTCTTGCTTCCTACAAAAGAATCAAATAACTACATGAGTCCAAGAGAATCTATGCTCATATTTTTCCTTCTTGCATCCATCCAGATCAATATTGGAAGATTACTCTTTGATTTTATGATTGATTCTACAAAATCCAAAAATTGGAATCTTCCTTATGGAAGAATGCTTACTCGAATTTTTGTGGACAAAAAGATGGATATGGAAAGATTTGAGTTCATGTGTCCAACATCTTATCTCATCTTCCCAAATCAATCACCCTTGAAAAGAAAAATAGTATCTTTTGTCGATGATGTCAAGGATAATGAGAAAAAGAAGTCACCTACTCCTATTTTGAAAAAGGTAACTTCTGGCCCATATGCTCTTTCTTTCACTTCTACTCCACTCTCATCCGTGATAACCACGGAAATAGACAAGTTCTTTGAAGAAAATTCATCTCTCGATGTGGATAAGTATGTGTTCAAGAGTAATGATCCATTTGGGCATGATCTCTCTGAAAAGGAAGAAGACATTCTTTGGCCAAATTCAACACTTCTCGTCCTTGAAAATCAAGAAGAACACACGGTTCCTCAACAAAAAGAAGAATGTCTCACTAAAGGGAAGCATAAGTGTTTCGACCAAGAAGCCCTTGATGGTGAACGTTGATAAACCACATTTTTATGCTATTTTTCCCTCATAACTCGAATAATTGTATGCTCTCAATTATGCTTAACTTGGCTTCTTATGCTATATTTGATTTATATTTCCGTTTCGAGTATGAGTACCATTTTGCGTATTAATTATTCTAATTGATGTCACTGGTGCGTTTGATGCGTTTGTTCATTATTGTGACTTCTCATGAACAGGTAATTAAATAATACATCGAAATTGCAATGGAAATCAAGTAAAATACAGTTTCTATAACTTCAGCAGTAGTAGAACTGCCCAGGCGAAAATACGACCGTCCAAGCAGTCTTGTACGAGTTAAATGGGAGCATGTGAAACACAACGCGCCGACTGACTGCCCAAGCGGTGGCGAGACCCGCTTAGGCGGTTCCTTCACGAATTAATTTGCGCAGTCGCGCTTGCTTAAATGAGGCGCTGGAAAGAATCATTAAAAAGGAAGGCTTTCATTAGGTCAAGGGAGACAATATATATATGGGCCACTCACGCACACCAAGGGGGGAGTTTTAGGATTTCTTAATTAGTTTCTAAGGCACGCACACCGAGGGCAATTAGAATTAGTATTAGGTCTTAGTTCTTTTCTTTTCACGAACTGCAGCGCCGTTTTTGGTTTTGTTTTCTTAGATAGGTTCAAAGCTTTTATTTATCATCTTTTATTCATTGTTTTCCATTACTTTGATACACCTTTTCATTTATCGTTCCGCATAATTATTTTGGATTAGTTCTCTTGCTCTCAGTTATTCTACGGTTTGTTTGGGTGACTTCTTTTCATCTCTCTCAGTGTTATTTTATTATTCTGGTATTTTATTTATTACTCGTTATCGTAATTTCTACTTTGTTTATTTTTTCATTATTGCAATTTCCATTCAACCCTTATTTTTGGGGAGCTCTCTTCGAAGCTCCTTTCGTTCTTATTAAATTACATTGTTATTTATTTGTACCAATTTCATTCTCGTCTATTTCAATTCAAGCTTTTATTTTCGTTCTTCTTTACATCCTTGCTTCTTTTAATTCATGCCAATTTACTTATTTCACAATTGCGTTTAATTTATTTATTTCAATCTCCCTTACTTGCTTCCAATTTAATTTCTTTGCAAACCAAACCGAAACCCCCTTTTAATTTATTGCTAAGTTTGAATCAACCATTGCCACACAGATTCCTAGAGAGACGACCTGAGTCAGTCTTACTACTTGCTACCAAGCTCGTATTGAGATTAATTCAGCAACAAAACCCCTTTTTCAAAACCTTCTTCTAAATTGTACGGAATATCGGAGAAGTAACGACGCTCCGGTGCTCTGTCAATTTTGACGCCGTTGCCGGGAAATCTAGGCAATTTTTGATTTAATCCTAGTATTGTTTTTCTTCTTTCAAAAAAAAAAATGTCCAAAAATATTTTATTTTTCTTTTATTTCTATTTTCTGCAACTTACTTTTTATTTATTTTCTTCCCGAGCCAACCGCCCAAGCGGCTAGACAACCGCCCAGGCGGTCAGTTCGAGAAAAAAAAAACCTTTTTTTTTCTTTTCTTTTTCTTTTCTAAACTAACATGAACACTAACTTCTACTTTGGCTCCCAAGAATGCAATTCTCATGGTTTTGTAGGCTGTCGATCAGAATGTAGGATTTGTGCAGAAAACCACCTCACGGATAATTGTCCCCTGTTACATGAGGATGAGGAATATCCTACCGTGGCAGTCACAAATTTCCCCAATCAAGGGAATGCTTCATATGGTAACACCTATAATCCCTCTTGGAAAAATCATCTTGACCCTTACCCATACCAAGAACCTAATCTTTATCCATACCAAGAACCTAATCCTTACCCATACCAAGAACCTGATCCTTACCCATACCAAGAACCTAATCCTTACCCATACCAAGAACCTGATCCTTATCCATACCAAGAACCTAACCCTTACCCATACCAAGAACCTGACCCTTACCCATATCAAGAACCACCACCACCACACCAGTACTATGAACGCAACCATATTACAACTCTTACACATACCAAGAACCTGACCCTTACCCATACCCAATCGAATACCCCGAACAACCACCCTTTGAACCATTCTACCCAACACAACCCCCTCAATCCCTTGAATCATCCCCTCCTTGCAATGAGGAGGACAAGTCCATGATGAAACTACTCCTCGAAGAACTTTCTTACTTGGGAGAAGCAATTCGACTATTGAAAACTCAGGCTACCTCACCATTACTACCTCCTCCATCACTACCACCTTCACCACCACCAGAACCACTCTCACCTAAGGAGCCGGATGTACCAATTGTTGAAGAGAGTCATGTTATTGAGCAACTGGATTGGGAGACCTTGAAACCAATGGTGGACGAACCAACTGGGCGGGTTGAAGAGGATTCGGATGTGGAAGTAGTCTATGAAGATCCTCTACCCCCACTTGGTACCTCGATGGATACTTTGCATGTGGATGAGAGTCCCCTTTGTGAGGGAGTCGCTGCAGAGACTATTTCACTAGGAGAGATTGACGAAACATGCGAGGCAGAAGTTATAGGTTTCACCCCATCTTCCCCAGTTGTTTCAAAGCCATCATGCGAAGTTCCTCTGTCCATTCTTGGGACCCATGAGTATTTTTGCCTCGAGACTGACTTTTAGCTCCTTGCTATTTGTAGGGAGTCGGTACCGTCTCGAATTGGGAATTGCTGGGTACTAATTAATTTCAATTTTTCTGTTTCTAACCCTTCTTGTGAGGATTTTCATCCCTCCTCACTTGAAAATTTTCAGTTTAGGGATGCTTTTTGCAGGGGTGGATGCTGTGCCCCAAGGAGAAACTTAGGGGCCAAAACTCATGGGTCCGGACATAGGAAGATGATCACTTTCTGTGGGGTGATTCACTTCTTATGGGATCCCGGTGGTAATGTGAAAAAGCTGTTATGGTGGAGGTTCCTGGATCAATTCAAGCATAAGCCACCCTAAAGGAACTTCTACACGTCCAACTTAGGGACGTTAAACCAAAGTGCTTGGTGGGAGACAACCCACTGTATTCTCTTCATTTTAACTTTTAGATTTATTTTTTTTTTTTTTTTATTTATCTTTCTTTTTAATTGAACTCTTTTCTTTTTATTGTCTGCATTATTAAGTGTGAACATATGGTATGACTCAATGCACAAAGGGATGTTCTGTTTTGAACTTAATTCAAATCTGCACGAATCGACCGCCCTGGCGGAGCACTCTACCGCCCTAGCGGTTGTATTGACCGCCCAGGCGGTATCTCCGCTGGGAACCAAGCCTGCTTGCTTAATGTAGTTCTGAAGATGTGGAGGAGTCAGTTGGACTTGAAGACTCCGGGTGTGCATACCACTTTCTACCGTGCATCATTGTGTCACTGAGGACAGTGACAATCCCAAGTGTGGGGAGGGGTAACACTTTCTTTTCCCTTCTTTTGTTTTTATTTATTTATTTTATTCTTATTAGTTTTGATTTTCTCTTTTAGGTTGTTAGTATTTAGTTAATATTTTGATTTTTGATTACTCTGGACTGGTTAGCTGGTAGTTTTGGTTCTATTTTGATGGTAAACTGTTAGTTGGTACTTGTTTCCTGTGTTTTGATTGAAACTGTTGACTGTTGGCAATTGTGTTGTATATGTTCTTAGATTGTGAGCAAATTGAATTAGGATTGATTGCATGTATGATGCTTATATACCCTTAGTTTTGAGCCTCCTACAGCACTATTTATTGCACACACACAGGTACACCGATCCTGGATTTGCCGAATAGCCAACTCTTCTGTACTTGATGTAGATGATAGACTCATGCATTTTCTTGTTTAGCCCACTGCCATATAGACCTACCCTTTGTAATTACCCTTGTTTAGCCCATTTGAGCCTTATTCCCCTTTGTTCATATTAGCCACATTACAAGTCAATGGTGAAAAACAATTAATACCTTGTGGAAATTAACTGAACATGGTTTGTTTTGCATTATATTGGGGGTTTATGCATGCTTGATTGGGATATTGGGGAGTTCTTACAAATTGAGTAATTGGTGGGGGTGAAAGGAATGATTTGCATATATGATTTTTGTACACTAATTGGGGTAATGGAGGGATATCATTTGCATATGTAAAGGAAGACATTGGGTATTTGGTAGAGGAGAAAATTTTAGTTTGCATCTTATTTTGTTTAGAAATTTTTTTCATCTTTTAGTTTATTTCTCAAAAAAAGGCAGATTCTGAAATTAAAATTATAAAAAAAAAAGAAAAAAAATATATAAAATCTAAAAAAAATGAAAAAAAAGAAAAAAATAAATAAATTTCAGAATTTGCACTATTTATTTTGCTTCTTTATATATAGTTCTTCTTTCTGGCTCTTGTATATATTTGGAGCCACCGCTGTTATTTTTGGTTTTGTGGATTATGTAAATTGGTTCTTAGTCTCTATGCTTATATGATTTATTATCTCTCGACTGTGCGAACCATGAGATTTTGATTTCCACCTTAGTCCACATTCCCATATTTTTCCCACCTGTACCTTGGCCCCATTACATCCATTTGACATGTTTCTTAATGCATCGAGTTTGAATTGAGAGACTATTTTTATCTTTGGCAAGTCTGTGGAAGAGTGTTAGTGTTGTGTGTTCTAGGGACTAGCCTATACACTTGAGTGTCATTGAGTGATTTATATCCGTGTGAGGCTTAGCATTTTTCTAATCATGCATTCATACCTGATTCTCCTGCTCATTGTTTATTTCTGATGAAACTGCCAACATGTTTTAAAAATGCATAATTTATAAATTGGAAACTTGTATTTTCTTACTAGTTTACTGCTGTCATTCACCATTGCTAACCATGTCTACATAGTTAGGTTCTATAGCTTTCTTTTTGCCCTTTTTGCTCGCCCGCTGTGTTGAAACTTTGTACCGTGCTTAGTTCTCTGTTGCATGAGGACATGCAATTGTTCAAGTGTGGGGAGGTTGATAAACCACATTTTTATGCTATTTTTCCCTCATAACTCGAATAATTGTATGCTCTCAATTATGCTTAACTTGGCTTCTTATGTTATATTTGATTTATATTGTCGTTTCGAGTATTAGTACCATTTTGCGTATTAATTATTCTAATTGATGTCACTGGTGCGTTTGATGCGTTTGTTCATTGTTGTGGCTTCTCAGCAACATGTAATTAAATAATGCATCGAAATTGCAATGGAAATAAAGTAAAATTTAGTTTCTATAACTTCAGCAGTGAAACCGTCCAGACGATAATACGACCGCCCAAGCGGTGTACGAGTTAAACGGGAGCATATGAAACACAACGCGCCGACCGACCGTCCAAGCGGTGGTGAGACCCGCTTAGGCGGTTCCTTCACGAATTTATTTGCGCAGTCGCGCTTGCTTAAATGAGGCGCTGGAAAGAATCATTAAAAAGGAAGGCTTTCATTAGGTCAAGGGAGACAATATATATATATGGGCCACTCACGCACACCAAGGGGGGAGTTTTAGGATTTCTTAATTAGTTTCTAAGGCACGCACACCGAGGGAAATTAGGATTAGTATTAGGTCTTAGTACTTTTCTTTTCACGAACTGCAGCGCCGTTTTTGTTTTGTTTTCTTAGACAGGTTCCAAACTTTTATTCATCATCTTTTGTTCATTGTTTTCCATTACTTTGATACACCGTTTCATTTATTGCTCCGCATAATTATTTGAGATTAGTTCTCTTGCTCTCAGTTATTCTACGGTTTGTTTGGGTGACTTCTTTTCATCTCTCTCAGTATTATTTTATTATTCTGGTATTTTATTTATTACTCGTTATCGTAATTTCTACTTTGTTTATTTTTTCATTATTGCAATTTCCATTCAACCCTTATTTTTTCATTTTCAACAATCTTAAAAGCCAATCACATTAATCTAGTTAAAGAGACTAATCAGCCAATTAACTAATCATATGCCAATTCCTATTATGTCATGCATCAATTGATCAACCAACACATGAACACATGCCAATGAGTCAGCATAACTCGATCGAGTAAGCCAAGACAAAGGTAGACACACACAATTTAAGATCTCAAATTATATGTTAGGAATGACAATGAAAACACATGCAAGATTAAGAACAAAGTCTCAATTTACCCCAATGATGTTCACACCCTCATAAACCACCAAGAGACTTAGTTACTCATGGAGGAATAAAAGGACACAAATTGAATTGAATTAATTTAAAGATGGAATGGAGAAATTAAATTGACTTGAACAATAAAGAGAAAGATGTAAAGAAAACAAAGATTAACGGAAAGTAAATGCAAAATTAGGAAATAAATGAAGAACGAATAATTGAATTAATTATGAAAGTAACTTACAAAATCCAAAGACTTGACGAATAACGTTGAAAGTAAACAATGGAGAAAGCTAGAGAATAACTAGGAAAAGAAAATGGAATCCTAATGGAAGAAAGAAACTCTAACTAAAAGTCTAGGGTTTGGAAAGTGATAAAACTAGGAAAATAGAAACTCTAACTAATGGGGACAGTCATCGCACCAGTCACAGTATTATGTTCCTCAGCCTCAGGCACCTGACCCTGCTTTCATTTATTCAGATCAGAGCCCGCAGGCACAGTTCAGGACTGACCTTGCCGACGAGCAGCCTATATCTCCACTGTCTATTAGCACACCAGGGTTGATGGCGATGCTGGACCTGGATGACTTCTCATCGCCGATTTGGACTCCCGGAGCTCAGAATTTGCTTCGGGATATTATGGTCGGTCCCGGATCTGGCATCGAAGGTTCTTCATCACAGGTGTAGCGCGAGGGCACCTCACAGCCTCCAGTTCGCACGTTTGATGATAACAGTTCACCTTTCGATTAGGGGGACTCATCTGGTGATCCAGTTGACCCTCCCGATACAGAGTCAGAGTCTGATGCCGTGGTACAGCAGGATAGGCAACAGCGACAGAGGTGCCGGCCGAGATGCGGCACGGGAGGGTGCATTGGGGGTACTGAGCCACGACGAGGGAGGGGCGGACGTCGTAGAGGTACTGGTGGTCGCGGAGGTCGTGCTGGTGTTAGATATAGTTCTAGGTTTTTTATAATGTAATATCAAATGTTTTTAATTACTTGTACATTGTACTGAGCATTGTTTAGTTGAATGTGAACTCTTATCTCGTTTTGTTTTATTATTGCGTTAATTGATAAAGTTGGGATTGAAAATTACAAAATAAAAAAACACATCACATATAGATATCTCAAATAAAAACAGTTATGACAAAATATAGTACACAGTACATAACACTTCAAAGAACACTTAATCCTACACTTAAAGAGAACACTTAAAAACAACCACATTATAAACAGTGATTACGAATTTAACTCATCAGGGATCAGTTAGATTGGGAATCGGGTGTTCCATGTCAGCGTACTTTACTTCTTCCTCACGTTCATTGTAAATAGTTACCCCGAACCTTTTATGGCCGTCATAAATCAACCAGATTTCAAAATCATATTCTATCAAGTACTGGAACATAAAGTCCTTCCAACCGTCGGTAAACCATATTTCATCACCCCTTCTCTCACACTTAACACTTAAGATCCCAGGTTTTTCCACTTGGTGTTTCCAACTGGACTTTACGCGACAACTTTTGCCCATGAATATTAACAAATACCGTTGGCAGTTTCTACAACAACGAATCCAAGGGAATGACAAGGTTTTTTTGTACGAGTTATTATACAAAAAAAAGTAAAAGGTTAAATAGGAAATAGTACGTACCACGTTATTCTTGTTACCATCCTTAATCTTAATGCATGTTTCATGCGTGTTAGGCCCTCCGAATGCCAACCCAAGGTCCATCTTTGTTTTTGTTATGTGATTTATGCTACGAACCTTAAGATTGCATTCGTTTATATAACGAAAAATTTCATATTCGATTCAAATCGATTATTGAACAAGACCAGCAGACCAATGGTTATCATATTCGATTCAAATCGATTATTGAAGCAGACCAATGTTTATCGTATTCGATTCAAATCGATTATTGAAGCAGACCAATGCTTATCATATTCGATTCAAATCGATTATTGAAGCAGACCAATGCTTATCATATTCGATCCAAATCGATTATTGAAGCAGACCAACGATACTTGCAGTAAATGACCACTCAACAATTTAGCAGTAAATGCACCTTGAAGGACAGAATACCATAATAACTTGTAGAATAACATAAAACCATTAACATTAAAATTTGCAGACCAACTACATTAGTAAAAACAAGTAAAAAATACTACAACCAACCATAATATGAAAAGAGTACACGGGTACATAAAATCAAATCCTAGGTAACAACAAACATAGAAAGAAAAGACCACAACAAACATAAAACAAAAATACTACAACAAACATAAATATACTAATAATACTCATGGAACATTGTTGGAAGACGACGATGAAGCTATAGCCGGACACTTACGCCTACTATGTCCTGGCTGACGACAGAGCCCACACCTTTTACGCTGAGAACCTTCCACCTCATCCATCTCATTATGAATCCGGCGCGAAACTGGGTAACCCTCAGCTTTCCTCATATCCGCAGGATTGGACCGCAGCACCGGACCATTGTATGGAGGCCACAGATCTTCATTGTAAGCTCCAGAACCCTTCTGAGAGAAATTGATGTATTTCTCTTGAAGAGATAGAAAGTTTTAATGATAACAAAGTAAGTCATAAGTATAAAATTTTACTTAAGGTATTGCTAATATGTGTGCTAAGTGTCTCAGAAAGCTTAAAATTTTGCAACTCCATGAGTAAGATCAAGACAAACAACGAGTAACCTTATGAACTAAAAGATGAAATCATAGCGTGAAAGACATCAGAAAGGATGCTCAAGAAACGCAAAAGGTGAAAGTGCAGTTCTGAGTGAAGAACACTGTCGCCTCAGAAAGGTCTCAGAAGACCTGGCAACTGGTGATTCTCAGAAGGGTCTTCCCTCAGAAGGTTCGCCTCAGAAGTCCGTACATCTCTCAGAAAGTTGGACTCAGAAGCAACCAAGTGTCAAGACTCAATGGATGAAGCATTCATTCTCAGAAAGCTCGAAACAGCAAGCCAAGGAAGTGGGAACACGCGCACTGTACAAGTGAGAAAAGTTCCTCATTTCGCGCTGACTGTTGCAGGGAGCCGTTCTGAGCCAGACACAGCCACATCAGCAAAGTGAAAGCTTCTATTTTTGCAGCTCTTTAACGCCTATATATATGAGTTCAATTGCAGAGCATTGTGACGAAATTCTTGCGCTAAAAATCTTCATTAAACGTGCCAAAACACTGGTGAATTGAAAATCATTTGCGAAAACTTAGAACTTTCTCAGAAAGACAATTTTTAATTAAATTGTTCTTCAAACTTTGCGAAAAATCTTCTAGCTTTGTATTGGTGTAAATTCTTATGTTTGTAAGTTAAATCTAGAAGTCTACTAAGAGAAAACTAAGTCTATATCTTAATCTTAGTAGTTGTTTTCGAAATCAAAACTCAACTCGAAAAACGCTAAGTCCTTCGCTTTTTGAAGGCAGTTTTAAGTCCTCGATTGTTTGAGGCAAAGTTCAAGTCCTTAAGTGTTTAAGACAATTAAGTCCTCGGCTGTGAGGCAAGGTTAAGTCCTTAATTAAGTTAAGGCAAGGAAAGTCCTCTAGTGTTGGAGGCAAGGAAAATCCACTTCGGGTTGTGAAGTGGTGAAAGTCCTTTACGTTGTAAAGGCAGTGTTGTCTGAGAAGACACGATAAGAAGAATATCTAAGGAACTCTCAACTGAAGGTTGAGGACTGGAGTAGGTTAGTTAGAACCGAACCAGTATAAAAATCTCCTTGTGTTAAGCTTTTCTTCCCTTAAACTCTTACTTTTGAGAAAATCACTTAACGCATTCTAATATGTTCTTGAATTGAATTAATATATCAAGACTATCTTAGAAAGGGTTTAAGAAACAACGATTACCTAACCTTCTTAAAATACTCAGAAGGAATCTTTCTCAGAAAGTTAAAGTTCTCAGAACCTTAACCTTCTCAGAAAGTTTATTCCGCTGCTAACTCGAAAATTCACTTTCTGAGTAGAACAGCCTTCTAAAAAAAGTTTTTAAAAAGCAAAATTTAAAACTAGCACGATTCAACCCCCCTTCTCGTGCACAAATACACCTTCAATTGGCATCAGAGCTCGATCCTTAAGGGGTTGAGCACTTAACAGTGTCAAGGCAAAATATCCAAGAAGGGACTATGGACTCACCAGCTGCGTTCATATCTGATGGGGCTTCAATCAACAGACCTCCAATGTTTCTTGGAGACAGCTTCGACTATTGGCATGACAGGATGACGTTGTTCATCAAACACACCAGTCTCGATCTATGGGATAGGATTGAGAACGGTGACTATCAACCTCTGCAAACAATAACAGAACAAGCTGTTGTTGCAGCAGATGCTGAACCTGGAGCAGCACCTCCAGCGCCCAGAACCTACACTAGACGAGTTCCCAAGGATGAATGGACTCAAGACATGAAGGAGAAGATTCAGCTGAACTTCAAGGCCAAGTACATTCTCCTATGTGCACTACCCAAGGTAGAATACGACAAAATAGTGTCGTGTGATACTGCACAGGAGATATGGGAAAGGCTTCACATGCTGCATGAAGGTAATGACGAAGTCAAAGAGACAAAGATATCTATGCTCGTACACAAGTACGAATCCTTCTGCATGCAACAAGATGAAACCATTGACAACATGTCAATTCGGTTTCTTCATATCATCAACCAGCTCAAAGTCTTGGGAAAAACTTACTCAAACGCTGAGATGGTCAGAAAGATTCTCAGAAGTCTCTCTTCAAAATGGCGACCTAAGGTCACAACAATTCAGGAAGCCAAGGATCTAAACCAACTTGGTTTGGATGTATTATTCGGCTCTCTCAGAACACATGAGATTGAGCTTGAAGGATTGCTTGGAGGACCATCTTCTTCATCTAAGCCTCAGAAGGGTCTGGCTCTTAAAAGTCAAATAAAAAGACCTTCAAAGGCTCTTAAGGCCGAAGAGATTTCTGAATCAGAAGACGAGCAAGATTCAGAAACAGAGGAAGATGACATCTGTCTTCTGGTCAGAAAGATGAGGAAAGCTTGGAAGAAAAGGCCAAACAAAGGAAAAGAGATTACTCCCAAGAAAGGAAAGCTAAAGCCTTCTGAAGCCACATGCTACGGTTGTGGAGAAAAGGGCCACTTCATAACAGAGTGCCCTCAGAACAAAGGGAAAAAGAAGTTCATCCCCAAAAAGAAGAAGAAGGCAATGGCTGCTACTTGGAGTGAATCAGAAGAGGAAGATTCTGAGCCAGCAAGCGAAGAAGAGGCTAACGTCTGCTTCATGGCCAATACTGACTATGTTCTGGAAACAGAATCTGAGTCAGAAGAGGTGCATCAACAAGCACTGCTCCACCACCAAGATGAGCAGTGGTACTTGGACAGTGGCTGCTCGAGGCACATGATTGGAAGCAAGCACTGGTTCAGAAACCTCAAGCCTAAGAAAGGAGGAACGGTGCGATTCGGTGATGGTGCCAAGGGGAAAGTCACTGCCATAGGAGATGTTGGTAAGAATTCCTCTCACCAAACCTCTGATGTACTTTTAGTTGATGGCTTAACTCACAATCTATTAAGCATTAGTCAATTTTGTGACAAAGGCTTAAAGGTTGAGTTTTATGCCAAATATTGCCATGTGATTAATCTCACTAACGGCAAGATCGTTCTGGAAGGAAATCGAGTTGGTAACATCTATGTTATCCATCTAGATGATCTAAAGGATCAAAATGTGAAGTGTCTTGTCTCTGTCCAAGAAGACAAGTGGCTTTGGCATAAGAAGCTTGGTCATGCCCACATGAAACTTCTTTCTGAGCTTTCTCAGAAAGGACTCGTAAAGGGTCATCCCAACATTAAATATCAGAAGGATGCAACTTGCGACTTCTGTGAAAAGGGAAAACAAACCAAAGCATCATTTCCAATCAAAAGTGGAATCACTACTCAGAAACCACTTGAGCTCCTTCACATGGATCTCTTTGGACCAACTAGAACGGCTTCCCTTTCTGGAAAACGCTATGGTCTTGTCATAGTGGATGATTATTCTAGATTCACTTAGGTATTCTTCCTAGCTTCTAAGGAAGAAACGTTTGAAAAATTTAAAGCTTTTGCGAAAAAAGTTTCCACTAGAAAAAGACTCTCACATTCACACCATAAGATCTGATCATGGAGGTGAATTTGAGAATCATGCTTTCGAAAAGTTTTTTGAAAATCTGGGCATTGCTCATGAATTCTCTTCTCCTAGAACTCCTCAACAAAATGGAGTGGCTGAGAGAAAGAATCGGAGCCTTCAAGAGATGGCTAGAACAATGCTCTTAGAAAGTGGTCTTTCAAAAGGATTTTGGGCTGAGGCTGTAAACACCTCATGCTACATTCAGAATCGAGTCTTTCTGAGATCAATTATGAAGAAAACACCTTATAAGCTTTGGAAGAACAAAATACCCAACATATCCTATTTCCATGTTTTTGGTTCTTCGTGCTTCATACTCAACACAAAGGACAAACTAGCTAAGTTTGATACTAAATCCGATGATGGAGTATTCCTAGGATATTCCTCTGTCTCTAAAGCCTATAGTGTTTATAACAAGAGGAGCAAATGTGTTGAATAGACAATCCATATTAAGTTCAAAGAACTTAGTAAGGACTTACCTCAGAAGGTTGCTGACTTAGAAGATGAATTTGAGAAACTCAATATCTCTTCTGAGAAAGCCAAAAAGAAAATTCTTAAAGATGACGAGAGTGATTTCCAACCTATGGAATAACCTTCTCCATCCAAAGAAAAATCTAAAGAAATCATTGAAGCTCCAGAACCTGATGAATCTATCTTTCCAAAGTCAATGGAATTTAGATTCTCAGAAGATCAAGCTTCTGATAACTCAGGACGAGAACCTTCTGAGCCACCTTCTCAGAACCCTATGCCTAAAGGACATAGAGGGTCAAGAGACTTGAAAAATGTCTCTCAGAATGAAGTCTCGGGTGATCCCGAGCGTGGTGTGAGAACCAGAAGGAATTACACGAATCTCGCTATGGTTTCTGAACTTGAACCAGAATCCATAGAAGAAGCGTTGGATGATCCTAGCTGGATAAATGCCATGCATGAAGAACTCGACCAATTCGATAGAAACCAAGTTTGGAAACTTACCCAGAAGCCCAAAGGCAAAAGTGTCATTGGAACTAAATGGGTGTTTCGAAACAAACTTGATGAAAATGGTCAAGTCGTGAGAAATAAGGCCAGATTGGTTGCTCAAGGGTACAACCAACAAGAAGGAATAGATTCTGATGAAACCTTTGCTCCAGTCGCAAGATTGGAAGCTATTAGGATGTTGCTAGCTTTTGTTGCACACAAAGGTTTCAAACTATATCAAATGGATGTAAAATCTGCCTTCTTGAATGGATACCTTTCTGAGGAAGTTTATTCAAACAACCTCCTGGTTTTGTGAATGATACATTCCCAGAACATGTATTTAAGGTCACAAAAGCTCTCTACGGTCTAAAACAAGCTTCTAGAGCTTGGTACGACAGATTGAGTTCCTTTTTGCTTAAAAACGGATTCTCAAGAGGGAAAGTTGACACTACACTATTTACCCTCTCAGAAGACTCAGGGTTCTTGATTGTCCAAATTTATGTTGATGACATAATTTTTGGTGCAACCAATGAAAACCTATGCAAAGAATTCTCCAAGCTTATGCAATGTGAATTCGAGATAAGCATGATGGGAGAACTTAAGTTCTTCCTAGGATTGCAAATCAAGCAAGAGTCAGAAGGGACTTTTATACATCAAGAGAAGTATACCAAAGAACTTCTGAGGAAGTTTCTAATGGATAAAGCCAAACCTATGAACACTCCCATGCATCCATCGCAAGTAATTGATCTGGATGAAGATGGTGAGAAAGTCTCAGAAAGAAATTATCGTGGCATGATTAGATCTCTTCTCTATCTCACAGCTTCTAGACCAGATATTCAACTAAGTGTTGGCATCTGTGCTAGATTTCAATCAAAGTCTAAGCAATCTCACTTAACTGTTGTTAAAAGAATTCTGCGATATTTGATTGGAACTACTAATCTTGGTTTATGGTACGAGAAAGGTTGTTCCTCTGATGTTGTAGGATATTGTGATGCTGACTATGTTGGAGACAGGATTGATCGAAAGAGCACAAGTGGATGCTGCTGTTTCTTTGGAAAATGCTTGATTACATGGTCATGCAAAAAGCAGAACACTATTGCGCTATCAACAGCAGAAGCTGAATATGTGTCTGCAGCGAATTGCTGCACTCAGATGCTTTGGATAAGGAACCAATTGCGAGATTATCAACTAAGGTATGAGAAAATTCCCATTCTTTGTGATAATACTAGTGCAATTAACTTAGCTAAGAATCCAATTCAGCATTCACGATCCAAGCACATTGAAATAAAGCATCATTTCATTCGGGATCATGTGCAAAAAGGCGATGTCGAAATCAAATTTGTGAATACTGAGGATCAAGTCTCAGATATATTCACAAAGCCTTTACCCGAGGATCGTTTTAATGTTCTAAAGGGCTTCTTAATCTAAGAAGTTTCTAAGTTTTAATATTCCAAAAAAAAAAAATATTTTCTTAGAAACTCCCCTTAGTCCTTAGCTTAGAATCTGAGACAGAAAAAATTAGAACTAAGCTTCTGAGCAAAAACGTCAAGAAAACGTGTTCTGAGAAAATTCTCTCTCAGAAGACTCATCTCTCAGAAAGGAAGTCTTCTGAAAATTTCTCAAAAGGGAAATTTCTCAGAAGGACCTCTTCACTCAGAAGGGTGCCTTCCAAGAAATTAGTTACCAACGGTAACTTTTTGAAACACGTTCTGGCAACGGCTAGTCTCTTAGCAGTTTCAATAAATACGCAAAGACCTGCTCCATTCAAGCACTTTGCTTCCGAAACTCCGTCAAAACACACTCTCCCCTTTTCTTGTTCACATTCTCTCTTTGTGTTCTCATCTCCTATTCTGCCTTATCTCTCTGTTTTCCCAATTCAAAATATCTTACGTCTCTCAAATGGAAACTTCCACTGAAATTAAAGGTGTTATGAGAAACAAATTGGACGATGTCATCGAAAACATCCTCTATGAGGATGAGAAGATGCAAGCATTTTTCAAGAAAACCTATCTTCCACGAACCATAGCAATGGGTCTTGTTCTTCCACTAAGCGTCTTTAACGACATGGATGAACTTGGGTTTGCATTCTAGTGCCAGCCTGGTTGGGCTGCACTTATGCTCTCTGAAGAAGTTTGTTATCCAAACTTAGTACGAGCCTTCTACTCCCAAATAGAAAGATCCACCAACAAAGGTGTGAAGAGCTTTGTGACTAACCACAACATTAGAATCTCTTTGGCAGAGATCAACCAGGTCTTCAAGACTCTAAATGGAGGAGCAATCATATCAGATGATCCAGATTGGGTCAAAGAGGTGAAGGACTCTGAAGAAGAAATTGTAAAAATCCTCACAGGCAGTGGTGATCTGCCACTCAAAGCTGTGAAGGTCCCCAATCTCATACAAGAAGCAAGAATCATTTTTTCTATCGTTCAACACACTCTCCTTCCCCGCCTTGGTGACATGGGTAACGTCACCACCATGGATGCATGCCTTCTCTACCATCTGCTAAAGAAGGAGAAGATTGATTTTGGCAGGATGATGATCAATTACATGATGCGGCAAGCCCATCCCAAACGAGCTCTCACAAGTCTTCTATACGGAAGCCTTCTCACCAAAATTTTCAATTATCTCTCTCTCCCTCTTGAAGACTATGAGTATATCTTCAACCCTAGCAAATTCACCATGGTTACTTTCCACAACATCAAGAAGAAGAATGTTCCAGAGACTGAGGAACCAAAGAAGAAGGAGAAGCTTATGTTGGTGTATGTCCTAGAGGGCCAATCATAGTTGCGTATTTATTATGATATTGTGACATTATATGAGGCATTGTTTTCATTAATTGTTTATTTATTTTAATAAACATTATGATGTCCTTAGAATGGAATAAAGATTAGGTACATAACCTAATAGTGAGACTCCATTCTTAAATGTCCCTAGTCAAGTATTACTGTAAACAACAGGACAACAGTAATACGTTGAGACTAGTATGTGTATGGACTGATAACCTTTTCTCACAGGTTATGGATATGTGATATCAAGTCTGCACATAGGTATATATGGTGATATATATTGGACTGACCCGCTTTGAGAACACTACATGGATAGTAATGTGAATGTCATAAGTGATTCTCATAGTGATGATGGTACATGTAGTCCTTCGACTTGAAGTTATTGCAATCCGCTACATGAGAAACTGTATGTTTTAATATCGTCAAACGTTATCCGTAACAGGATAATTATAAAGTCGATTATTGGATATATCATGAATCATGTATGCAGATGTGAGTAATGTAGATAGGATTTGTCCCTCTCACATTACGAGAGATATATCTGTGGGCCCCTTGATGAGTAGGACTGGGTAAATGCATGGCCGTGCTGAAATGAATTAATGTGTGACATTAATCTCATTAGTTTTATCAGTCTACTCGGTAATCAAGAAACTAACGATTTAACTATACAAGATGACTAATTCCATGCTTGTGTTAATCTAGATATCTGGACAAAGGATTGAATTGTACAATAACATCGATCACGTAAAGGTTATGTCAAACCGTTGACTTCCTTATAACTTGGATAACAGTGATGTGTTCCTAGATACCGCTCACTGTTTATATTATTAAATAAGATTTAATAATATTGTCAACGTTATAAGAACCTATAGGGTCACACACTAAAAGCAGTTTTAAATTAATGCTTAATTAGATTAAATTAGTGTGACTAATTTAATTGCATTGGGCTTGCATCAGATGGCCCAATAAGGCACAAACTAGGTTTAAGTTTCTATGAGATGAGAGTGGAGTGTTGGCTATAAATAGCAACACATATGAGCCTAGTCTCACACACACAAGAATTTGGAATTCTCACTCTCTCACTCAGAGAAAGCTAATCCTTGTTTTCTCTGAAATTCACTACTAGCATAGAGAGTCTCAGAGGAGCATCAAGGTGGACGTGTGACGACCACGGCTGCTGTGTGGACTTCTAAAGGCCGCCGCTGCTACTGCGTCGGAAGGATTGACATAGCTCATTTCGTGTAGCTGCCACGCTTCAACAGGTATATCAAATATGATCTATGATATTTCACAAGGGTCTATGGGAGGGAATTGCATGTAAATTTTTTTTTTGTTTTCCGCTGCTTCTATATGCATGATTTCCCAACAGTGGTATCAGAGCCACTTGTGAAAACGTATTTCTGTTTGATGGCATTACCTGTTATTTATATGATAAATACGGTTCTGTTATGTTTTCTTTGTGTTTATGGGATAAACACGGTTTTGATTTTCCGTATCAATGGGTTTGTTCATATGATTATATGATAATTTCGAATTTCATATGTTATGTGATAACATGGTTTTGTTCTTTGCCAATAAGGATTCATAAAAACATGTTTCTGTTGATAGTGTTATGAGATAACTTTGTAACTCGTTTATATATTGATGTGTTTCTGTCAAAATTCGATTTTGATATATGTGGTTTAAGAAACACTCTTGTATGAACTTGATTTTCAGAACATGTGAGACATATAAATTCAAGAGTTGAATTCATATGTGTTCAATCATTATTTCGAAAATTTGAATTCTTGGTGATGAATTAGAATTTTTGAAATCCATATGGCTATTTTCATGGTGATGAATTAGTATTTCAAATTCATATGGCTATCTCAAATTTCAAAATTTATTTCTTTTTGAAATCTTGTTCAAGATTGGCTATTCTTGAATTTCGAATTCTTGCATCCATATCAAGATAATTCAGTTATGAAGTATGATTATTTGAATTTCGAAAATGTTGTATCCATTAAAATGTGTGACCAAGTGCATGTCATATATTTGCTATATCTCGTGAACACGACACCAAGTATACGCCCAGCTATTCCGCTACGTTGGCCCACGCCTTTTAGATCTTGGAAGTTACGCACCCAGCTATTCCGTTACGTGACACCAAGTACACACTGTGAACATTGCTTCCGAATAACTCTAATACCCGTGGTCAAGGCTTTATATTATATATATATACTTGTGCCATATATATAATATATATACTTTCGTTACTTCATTGCTTTATATATATATATACTTGTGCCATATATATAATATATATACTTTCGTTACTTTCGTTGCTTTATATATATATATATATATATTATAATATATATATATATATCAAATTTTGAAATATTTTAATTAATGAGATTGATTAAACGGAACACCTATATATATGGAGTATTTATATTTCAAATTTGAAATATTTTAATTAATGAGATTAATTAAAAACAGAACACCTATATATATGGAATGTCTATATTTTAAATTTTGAAATATTTTAATTAATGAGATTAATTAAAAACAGAACACCTATATATATGGAGTGTCTATATTTCAAATTTTGAAATCCTTTTAATTATAAGATTGATTAATACGGAACACCTATATATATGGTATATTTGTATTTCAAATTTGAGATCTTTTAATTAATATGATTAATTAAAATTTAAGATCTTTTATTAATATGTGATTAAATTTCATACGGGGCGCGTGTTTAATTTGTAATTGATTAAAATGATATAAAGTATTTCTTTTATCATGTATGGGATGCATGTATATAAGTTCTCATATGCTTTATTTATTTTATTCTATTATTACATGTATGTTGCATTTGCATGTTTTATATATATGTATGAGATACATGTATGGATTTTATATGTTAAATGGTTTAACATTATATGGTGAGATCTATTTATGAAAATCTCTCATTATAAATATTAAGTCATGATAGCCTTCCAATGCCTGGCACTCGTCAAGACTGTTATCGATGTAGTGTGGGTCTGCCAAAGCAGGGCACTCTTATCTATAGCAGTAAGGCGCGATAGGACAAGCAAGTAATGTCCGACTGTCAACCATTGGGTTTGACTTAACTAAGTGAGATTCAATAAGATTGAGAGGCTTAGAGGCAATGAAAAGTTGGGCTTTAATTCATAAGATGAATTAGAATAAGATGTTATTCACCAAACTATCCAAGAGTTGTATAAGATACAATTGGAAAGAGTTTCCTACCTAAATAGTCAAAACTTTAAGCGATCAACCAAAGTTGACTTAAAGCTAGATGAAATATGGATCTTGGCCCACTATAAAATATTCCAAAGGAAATTTTACGAATCAATATAGAGGGTCGTTGATTTGAGTAAAATAGTGGGAGCAATATTTAATTAAAGTCCTAATTAAATATTATATGTCATAATTCTCACTCTGCATATTATCTTTCTGTGGTTTACCATGACATAACACGCATTAAATAACCTGTCATTGCGATCTATCCTTGAGAAGGATAAGTTGTATCCTTGAGAAGGATAAGTTGTCTGGAACAAATTTTCTAGACTGGTATAGAAACTTGAGGATTGTTTTCAAGCATGAAAAGAAATGTCCTCAAAGGAATTGTTCCTAAGGAGACACCAGCCGCAACTACTTCTGGGGATGACAAAGATGCTTATAAGAAGCATCTGGATAAGCCTTAGATGTTTGTTGTCTTATGCTTGCTACCTTAACCCTGAGTTACAGAAACATCATGAGAGTCATGAAAGCATAGAGGCATATGATATGATCATACACCTCAAGCAACTCTATCAAAGGGAAAAGGCAAGGCCATCTTGATGGTTCAAGATAGAAAGAGCAAAAGAAGCAAAGCAGCAAGTCCAAGGGCAAGGCAAGAGCAAGGGCAATGAGATTCCCATGCTGAAAGCCATAAAGCCTAAGGGCGATGTGTCTAAAGAGGATACCTGCTTCTATTCCGGTAGGACCGGACACTGGAAGAGGAATTGTGCAAAATACCTGGAAGAATGAAGAATAACAAAGGAGTGAGACTTTCAGTTCATGTATGATTGTTATAGAGGTCAATTATCTATTTCTGCATCATGAGTATTAGATACTCGATGTAGTTCTCACTTGTTTATTTGTGCAAATGAGATTAGATCATTGACGAAGGGTAAAAGTTGTCCTACGAGTTGGAAATGGAGCAAGAGTTGCTGCATTGACTGTAAGGACTTATGATTGACTTTTCCCATTGGGCTCATTATTCAGTTAGAGAACTGTTATAATGTATCTCCAATAGAAGAACATCGTTTCTAATTCCAGTTTGGATAAACTTGGTTTAGTTTTATAATAAAGAACAAATGTTGTTCAGTTTATTATGATGATATCTTTTATGGTAGTGCACCTATGATTAATGGAGTTTACATTCTTGATCTTGAAACACCCATCTATAACATAATACTTAGAGGTTCAAATCAAACGAATTGAATCCTTCTTACCTTTGGCATTGTCGTTTAGGCCATATAAATGAGAAGCGCATTTCAAAACTCCATAAAGATGGATTATTGGACTCATTTGAGTATGAATCATATGAGACATGTGAATCTTGTTTATTGGAAAAATGACTAAGGCACCATTCACTCAAAATGGTGAAAGGGCCACTGAGCTTTTGGGCCTTTTACATACCGATGTATGTGGACCCATCAGTACCTTGGCCAGAGGTGGTTTTCAATACTTCATCACATTCATTGATGATTTCAGTAGATATTGATATGAGTATCTTATGAGACACAAATCGGAATCCTTTGAAAAGTTCAAAGAATTCAAGAATGAAGTAGAAAACCAACTTGGCTAGAGTATTAAAATCCTTCGATCAGATCGATGAGGTGAATACTTGAGTCAAGAGTTTGATGACTATCTGCGAGAGTGTGGGATATTATCTCAACTCACTCCTCCTGGAACGCCGCAGTGGAATGGTGTTTCTGAGAGAAGAAATCGAACATTGTTGGACATGGTTCGATCAATGATGAGTCATGCAAACCTTCCAAATTCTTTCTGGGACATGCTGTCTTAACAGCAGTATTTACACTTAACCGTGTTCCAACCAAAACGGTAGAAAAGACACCATATGAGATGTGGACTGGTAAACGAGCCAGTGTGTCTTTTATGAAGATTTGGGGTTGTGAAGCTTATGTGAAACGTCAAGTATCTAATAAGCTGAACCTAAATCTGAAAAGTGCTTCTTGTGGGATATCCTAAAGAAACAAAGGGATATTATTCTACAGCCAATCTGACAACAAGTGTTTGTTGCACGAACTGGTGTATCCTTGAAAAGGAATTCATTGGAACCAGTGGAGCAAAGTAGAAAATGAAGAAATACTTCAACCACAAGAAGAGACTGAGTGGAACAAGAGCAGAGTACACAAGTTGTTGTGGTACAACAACCTGCTCAAGTAACACAAGAACCACGTAGGTCAGACAGAACACATCACCCACCTGAGAGATATTGATTTCTCAAGACTCAACAGGGTGATGTGCTGCTCATAGATCAAGATGAGCCTGTCACCTATCAGAGGCCATTACTGGCCTGAATCTGAAAAGTGGCTAGAAGCCATGAAATCTGAAATGGATTCCATGTACACTAACGAGGTATGGACCTTGGTTGATCAACCTGAAAGGGTAAAACCCATAGGTTGCAAGTGGGTTTTCAAAAAAAAACTAACATGGATGGTAATGTGATTACTTTTAAAGCAAGACTGGTTGCAAAGGGTTTCAAGCAAACTCATGGTATAGACTATGATGAAACTTTTTCACCTGTCGTAATGCTTAAGTCCATTCAGATTTACTTGCTATCGCTGCATACTATGATATGAGATATGGCAGATGGATGTCAAACTGCTTTCCTTAATGGAAATCTACTTGAGGATGTGTACATGACACACCCGAAGGGTTTGACATTGGAGATGATACTGCAAAAGTATGCAAGTTACAGCGATCAATCTATGGATTGAAGCAAGCTCTAGAAGTTGGAATCTTCGTTTTGACGAAACTGTAAGACAGTTTGGATTCGTCAAGATGAAGATGAACCTTGTGTTACAAGAAGGTTAGTGGAGGCACAGTTGCATTTCTGGTCTTGTATGTAGACGACATACTTCTCATTGAATGACATCCCCACATTACAGTCTATTAAACTTGGCTTGGGATTGTTTTCGATGAAGACTTGGGCAAGCCACTTACATATTGGGTGTAGGATCTATAGAGATAGATCAAATAGATTGCTTGGCCTGAGCCAGAGTACATACATAGATAAAGTGTTGAGACGCTTTAACATGCATGATTCAAAGAAAGGTCTTGCCTATGTCACATGGTGTGACACTCTCAAGAATCATGTCCCCTTTCACAAGCCGATAGAGATCGGATGAGTAAGATCCATATGCTCTGCAATTGGAATCTATCATGTAGCTATGTTATGTACACGACCAGATGTCTCGTATGCTTTGAGCATGACGAGCAGATACCAGTCAGATCCCGATGATGGTCACTGGACAGTCACCAATAATCCTTAAGTACCTGAGAAGAACTAAGGATTGATTCTGTATATGGAGGTGAGGAGAACTAGTTGTAAAGGGTTACACTGATGCTAGTTCCAAACCGACAAATCAGGTTATGTGTTTTGTCTTAATGACGGGACTGTGAGCTGGAAGAGTTCCGAGCAAGAGACAGTCGCGATTTTACTACAGAGGCCGAGTATGTTGCTGCAGTAATGCAAGCAAAAGAGATTGTTTGGATCTGAAAGTTCATTACTGAACTTGGGTAGTTCCGTGCATTGAGGACCCAATAGCTCTCTAATGTGACAACAATGGAGCCATTGCCAGGCTAAGGAACACAGATCTCACCAGTGATCCAAACACATACTCAGGCCTTTCATCCTATACGAGAGATTATCGATAGAGGAGATGTAAGATATGCAGAGTGCCAACTGATGATAACATCGCTGACCCACTGACCAGGCCACTTCCTCAGCGGAAGCATGATGGGCACACTAGATCATTAAGCATTAGAGGTATGCCGGATTGGCTCTAGTGCAAGTGG